>MQRK01219286.1:8319-25041 GCA_001938485.1 Girardia tigrina
ATAATGATATTTTATTATTTTAGAATTAGTTTAATGTTATTTCTCTTTTTTTTGAAACATTTCTAATTAATAAAGATTTTAATGTTTTATTTTTTTCAATATTTACAAATCAATATTTTGATCAATATTTTAATCAATTATTTAAAAATCCATTATTTCCCAATTAATTTCATTTTAAGTTTTTTTACACTGCAAATAAAATTCGATTATTCTCGAAAATAACTTTTTAAAATTAATTACGATATTTTTTACATTATTAGAAAAACTTTTGATTTTAGTTTATTTACTTATTTCAAATATTATTTATAAAAAAATTATTTATTCAAAAATTTAAAGGATGGACTTTTCACATGAGTCCACAGCAGCAATGCCTATTAATTGGAAGAAGCAATTAAGAACCTATAAGCAAATGGAATAATAAGACTCACAATGGAATACACCGATAGTATGTGTCTGGAAGAAAGGCAAGGATAAAATTAGATTATGCCTAGACTTTAGATAATTAAATCTAATTACAAAGAGACAAGCATTCCGCATGACGAACATAACAGAGATGATAGATAAGTTACACGGAGCGATATATTTTAGAACAATAGACTTAGGAAATGCATTTATACCAAGTAGAATTAGACAAGGAGTCAAAAGAAAAGACGGTGTTTTCAACGTAATCAGGACAATTTTGTTTTAAACGTATGTCTTTTGGCATAGCAGCAGCACCAGAATTTTTTTAGGAATTAATGACTAAGGTTTCGGAACCGGTAAAAACGGGAGCATCAGTTTACTTTGATGACATATTAATTGCAACAAGGACGAAGGAGGAGTACTACGACGTAATGAAAAGTTTTCGAAAGAATTAAACAAATAGTATTGAGGATAAGACCATAAAAATGCAAGATATGCGCACTTACCTTGATATACAATAATTACACGCGTTTGCTAATATTATTTAATAAACATCAAGAGAGCAATTTGAATATTCTGGATCCTTTATAGTAATATATTTAGTATAATAAACATAATATAAATAGCATATAATTATTTTAAATAAGGATAATATACTTACAATATAAATTATTAAAAATCTCCTAAAACTACTTCTCAAATGAAATCCCAATTTGGGGTTAGTGACGGCAGATAAGGGTCTCATTACTAAATAATATTTTTATATAATCTTTGATTTCGAAAATATTTCTTTACAAATTAAATTAATTAATTACTTGTCTTAACATTTTGTTTCCATAGCAATTCAGAATTTATCGTTTATCACAAAAGAAAGGCCTGCGATTTCCAAGACTCTTATTAAATTACTTTTTATTGTACTCATTAACTATTAAAATTTAATTAACAATTGAAAAAATTATAATTGAATTTTTTTAAACAAATAAAAAATTAAAAAAATAAAATTTAAAATTGATTTAAGAAGCAGATGGATATTTTCAGTAAAATCAGATTTTCTATTTAATAAATTGATAATAATAATCATAAAAAAATTATGATATATTTATTATTTATTAAACACAAATTAAATTAAATTAAATTAATGAAATTAAAATAAAGGTCTCTCAAGTTTGAAAAATAAATTATATTTAAAATAATATAATGTATTAAAATTGTTATTAATCCGAGAACAGAGTGAATATTTGACTCTCCTTTCGTAAATAAAGAAATATATTATTTTAATACATACATATATATATATATATATATATTAGGGTGTATCATGAATGAAAGAAATCTGCAATTCCCATTTTCGGTAGTCATAAAAAGTTTACCCGACATGTTTTGAATGTCTTTAATAAAAAAACTAAGTAAAATGTTTTTTATTATTACCCCCACCAATGAATCAAAGATTTGGACCCTATAATACTAAATATTCCTTATATATTTTGCATTTTAAACGGGATAAAAACAAAACAAATATAAACTGTGAATAATTACAGAACAGATTGAGATATTTTAATCAAAGTTCCAATCCTGCTTAGAGGAATAAATAGGAATAATTTTTCTACAAAGAAGTCTTGCTCGGATATAGCCATCTCTTCGCACAGGACCGTGTACAGCACTGGCAGCTTCCGTTACAAGTTTGACATGACTTTCAACAGTTTGAGGGTGACACAGAATATTCGGAAATTCGAACTTCTGAGATGTTTTTACGGCTACATCAATATCTTTATCACTAATATTGGCTAGCCACGAAGGCTCTCCTCGTTCACAATCATCCCAATTCACCAGATCACAGTAGCTCTCAGCTGGAAAGTTTATTGAGGGAATGCGAAATCTTCTTACACCATGACAAATCTTCATAACTTGTCTTTCTTCTTTGATTCTTCTTAGTGTCAAAATGATATTTTCTAGGTGAACAAAATAAGCATTTCTTTGTACGTATGCATCCACAACATGATGACTACCATGATGAAGAAACTGGAGAATTAAATTAGGCTCCATGCGTGCCTTGCTCCATGATAATACTATGGATTCAATTTTATACGAAACCACATCGGCGCATAAACCAGAAGAATATAATCTTTTAAGACAAGAAGCTCCTCTAATGGTGACGCAGTTGAAACATTAAGTCGAAGAATTCTGTTTGCTGCAGTACCAATTTGCTGCTGCTGAATGTACCAATTTAACTGTCTCTCTTTTCAAGAGTTGAGGAAACAGAGTCACACTTTATTTCCTCGCATATTTCGAAAAGGTACTCCTGATCTTTACTCAATTCTTTCCGAGCATCAGGTTGGATTTGACATGGCAGGCAATTTTCCCTAACCTCGAAATTAACAATATTCATATCATGAAAATAAAGCAGTTTTTTTCCAATTTTCCGGTGAAAGCGTTTGGACCAGCAGCACATCAATCAAATTGTAATAGAAGGTGTCTCAGAGGCAGCTAATTGAAAATGAAAAGACATATCACCCTCTGTAACGGTCTCCTTAGATGCAATTCTAATAATCTGATAACACCATTGTTGATACCTGTTTTAACGTTTGTGCCATCTGCACCGATTGATCTGAGATTTTCCATGCTGATATTATTTTCCTTGAAAAAATCCAGTATGGCTACAAAAATTTCCCTTGCTGAGTCACTTTTAGGTGCTACATGGCCAAGAAATTTCGAATTTGATTCTTCAACAAGCACGAAGTGTTCTTCCACAATTGTACCTCGAGAGTCTGTCGAGATTTCGCTTAGCATCATATCTTTTCTCCAGTCAAAAAATAATGATTGTGGGGATTTTGCAGATAAAGCCAGTTTTGCTTCTTTAGACAAATTCGCTCGTATCTTTTCTCTCTGACGCCACAATTTAGCACGGTCAATAAATAAGGATCTATTCTCCCCATCGATAATACAATAATCAATTAATGTGGCCGTAGCAATGGCAGCACCAGAAGCATTGGAAACCCCATATCTGTCACATTCCCTAGCAACAGTAGGCAGTTCTATAAAATTTATCTCTGATATATCTTCTCCTTTAGGGATAAAGCTTTCTTCTAGAGAACAGCAGTCTTCTTCTAATTCACTTTCATCACCACTGTCCTCTACTCTATCCACTGCAAAATAATTTTCGACTTTGGTTCTTTCATAGTATCGTTTTAGCTTCACTTGTCTTTCATTTTTTATTTGTAATGTTGATGTTGCTTCTTTATCAATTCCACCAATTCGCATTTACCTCGTTGTTCTTTGATCGGCCAAGAATTTTTGTTCTAATGATGGAACTTTAAATTGTTTTGAACAATTACAGGTGAGAAAGTTAACACACTTACAAGCTGCAATATCAAACAACTCGTGACTATGTTCAACTTCTTTCTCCATGGCCAATTCTTTGTATCCTCCCTTTTTCTTCAGAGTATTCTTGTAATCGTTCAGCAATTTTTCTAGCCTGTTTTTGATTCCTCTTTGTGAAAGAACTGGGATACCAAATTTCTGCTATATTTCCCTTATCGCGGTTTGAACACACGAAAGAATTTTCTTGCATTTCGTATTCCTTGTTTCACTCTCCTGTAGATGAAAATAAAATCTCATCACATATCCATTTATCGGGAGTAGAGTAGGAGGCAAGTCGCTGGGAAATCCATGAATGGGTTTCTTGAGTTTTGTTATGACGAGTTGTTGTCATAACTGTTAATATAAAACAAAATCCATATCATACACTAGAGTCAAATTTAAAAATGCAGTATATAATTCATAAATATAGGAAAAAGCATTTCATACTAAATGATTATATGGCGAAATATTGGGTATTTTAAATTGTCAATTATAGAAGTCTATAAATATAATTTATAACTGACATTTAACTGACAATTTAAAATAGTTAAAAACACACGTGTATAGAATGTAAACATGCATGTGTTGTTCTCGGTCTAGGACTCTAGGCACTATTTAAGTGACGATATTGATGATAAGCGTATATAAACACATTGACTGAATGCAAATTAGAGCATTTATATAGGCATTACAGTAGCAAACACTCACCAAAAAATTTTATCGGATGCGACACCACTGAAAGTATATGCCAGCAAAAATTGAATTGGCGGGGGGTATAAACGCAGTTTAAACAAACTTTTTTGACATATATGAACAATATTAGACTTGCATCAACTTTTTATCACTACTGAAACACACCTTTTTGACAACGACACACCCTTATATATATTAATTTTGTTAAAGCTTTTTAAAGAAATTTTACGTGTTTCAGAAATTATTCTTCCATTATCCGCCATTATATCATACAAATATATTTTTTAATTAATATATTTTTGGTTACTATTCTTCTTTTTATAAGTGTTACTTTTTTATTAAATTTAAATTAATCAAACTTAAATTATTAAAAGGAATAACGTTATTAAATATTTATTTAATGCTAAATATTATTGTATAATAATGGTAAAATGTTTTAAAAATTTTAAGGAGAAAAGTAACCATCAAATATAATTTCTGATGATGGAAGAAGAATTTCCGAAACATTTACAATTTCTTAAAAAAGCTTTAACAAAATTATTTTTCAAATATATATTTATATATAAATTACATTTAGATTTTATGGTAATTTATTTATGAATATAATAAAGAACAAATGCCATTTTAGTAGTTTTTTATTTTTCAAAACATGTTTCGCCATTACGGCATCATCATTGTGAAGTAAATTTCAGATTACAAGTCATTTATATGGCACATTGACTATTACACAATTAATCTATTTTTAATAAATAAAGATTTTTAAACGATTACATAATTCACTTTAGAGATAAAGATAACTATGAAACTGAATTTACAGTTTTGAGGAAAAACTTTGACACATATCATGAGAGGAAAGTTACTGAGGCATTATTAATAAAGTATTTAAAACCATGCTTAAATGTTCAAAGTGAATTATCCAATCATATTAAAAGCTTTATTTATTAAAAAAAGATTAATTGTGTTATAGTCAATGTGACATATAAATGACTTGTAATCTGAAATATACTTCACAACTGATGATGCCGTAATGGCGAAACATGTTTTGAAAAATAAAATACTACTAAAATGGCGTTTGTTCTTTTATTTTCTTTATATTTAAATTTTGTTTAATTTCTTTGTTATTTGTGAATGTTATTGTTGTATATAAAATCTTATTTGTTCTTCTTTTTTAACAATTTTTACTTAAAACGATAATCAAAGTTTTTATAAGTATTTATCAGTGATATTTAAATAAATAAGAAAACCTAAATGTTATCACAAATTTAAATAAATTGAGTTGATTATATGCAATGTTAATCATAAGTGTTTCAACACACGAATAATTAAATATTTCATTCATAGGATGCTCAAAATTTGCTCAATTCTTTGGAGTTCAGTGATGGTATTTACGACAAGATGCTAGAGAGTCTTTCATCTTTTTCTTCGATATGATGTACTTATAAACATTAATAATAAATTATCTTTCCTAATAGCTGTTTTCTCATTCCTTACTTACAACTAAAGAATTTATTATAAAGAAGTCTTTGAAAGTTTCTGTTTTAATTTTTACATCGTTTTAAATATTAAATATTTATCGTTTTATTATTTATTGTTTCGAATTCTGTGTTGATTTAACAATCGGACGACTATCCCGATTTTCGTTCAATTTCGTCGATTTTCCTATGTCTTTTGGCGAAGGCGCTACACCGACAGAATCGTCCCGATGTTGGATATCCAGATTGACCACGTCTTTAGGTAGATTTTCTCCGGGTCCTCCGCCATTTCACATTTTGATCATAGTAAACTTTTAGCTTGACCGACATTTCAACAAAAAAATAACATTTTAGACAAATATAATAGTAAAATTCCACATAGCTAAAATAGAAACAATTACATTTAACATTAAGTAAAATGTTAACAACAAATTCATTTATATTAGGTGTGGCAATAGTTTCATATTTGTGTAGGAAATGCAAAATCTTCAGCAAAACGTTAATTGTATTTTTCTGAAAGTCTTTGGCCAGTATTGTACATTTAATTATGAAGTATTTTATTGCTGAATAATAATTTGTAATAAACATATGTTTAAAATACAGTTTTTAGGCACCACTTTACATGAAACTTACTGTTTCATTAGTCAAAGAATTTTTTTAATATAGAAAGACATAAATTAGGATTCATTCTTGGATTGTGGTTTTATTACGCCAATTTGATGAGGAGTGGTTCATCTATTTACGAAATTAATTCGTTCTTGAAGTTGTTTCGTGACATGAAAATTTCGTATCCAGAGCCTCCTTTTCCTTGCAAATGCCCTCATCGGTTCCAAGACCAAAAATTCAAACAAACTATTTTATCACTTATAAAAATTGCAAGATAATATGTAATAGAGACATGTTGCACAATAATATTAATAATGTTACATTATTCGAAATGTAAAGAAAAAGCAAAGAATCATCAGTTAAATTTTTTTTTCAAAGTTTTAACGGTTAAGATTTTGTTATAAGTGCTACTTGATGTGGTTATAAATTTGATGAGATAGTGGTAAGATTCACGTCAATATATAATAATCAAATTTCTAACCAATAAATATAGTTAAAACATTATATTACAATAATTTAAACAATCCCAGAGCGACTCCCGAGGGACACTGTCGAATGCTTTCTCTAAGACAATATTAATATGACAAAGGTGTGCACATTCTTGTACCTAACTTCTTCCTGGATTTTACTTAAGATGCAGATAGCTTGTTGGTCCCTCTGCCTGACCGGAATCCGAATTGCCTATTGTCGATGATTGCCTTAAAGATTATATATTATATATAATTATAATTGTGAGATTGTTTAAAGCGACTAGGAATAAGAGGGAGAATGCTGGAAATAATCAAACTCTTCCATGAGGGATTCCAGGGTTTCATTGGAAATAACGCTTTTCCAATGGAGAAGGAAGTGCGTTAAGGTTGTGTTTTAGGACCACTCTTCTTCAATATCGTCTTCGATACAGTACTGAAACGAGCGATATATAATGGACTCTCTGGAGGAGTTAAAATGAATACAGAAGAAGGGGATATACTGGAGATTAATAGAATAGCTTACGCGGACGACCTTTGCCTTATCGACCGCGACTGGAATAATTTGATTCATAGCTTGAACATTCTCAATAGAACATTCATAGATTTTCGTCTAAAAATTAATACTTGGAAGACTAAAGTTATGAATCTCAATGGAGATACCAGAGTTCTCACTGCTGGGCACCAGTTGGAGGCAGGGATTGAGTTGTTCACGATGTTTAACTACTTAGGATCTATAATCTCATCTGTTGGTACGGTTGAAGATGAAATACGAGAGAGGGTAACGAAAGGTACCAAAAAAGTAAGAAGTCTTAAACTGTTACAGAGAAGTTTCAAGTTAAGTATAAGGAACAAGAAAAAAATTATCCAGACTAGTATTTTCCCTGCAGTTTATTATAGTAGTCAAGTACAGAGAAGAGCATACAAAAACTACAGGCCTTCAATAATCTATGTTCGAGAATGGTTATGGAAGTGAAGAAGGCAGAAAGGATTCGGGCGGAACTTATGGACATAGGGCTACCACATCCAATGGATATAATTGCATGCAAAAGACTCATGTTCCATTGCAAAATGGACTCCACAGAGGCGAACATACTTCAAAGACTGTGGAGAGCAACTATAACAATTGAAAAGAAGATCAGTGGAAAGCGCAAACAAATTATGAAGGAATGTCTCCGTGTCGATGTGAAATGGCTATTCGGTGAGGATGCTAATTACAATGACTTCGTACAATACATTATTCGCCGATACCTCACCATTTCATAGAAAACATACATAGCTGAACTCATTAGGAAAGGAAGATCGGAAAGGACAGCAACAAGTTTACCCAAAGTTATCTACCCAAGAGAGAAGATAATTCAATGCCCTATAGACGACTGCTTCAAAGAATGGGCCGAAGCAATGGAACTTAACAGGCACATGAAGAGGAATCACATAGAGAGAGGAGATCAGGAAGAACCGGATGGAACTAACAAGTTTAAATGCCATAAATGCAACAAAAGCTATAAGACAAGAAGATGGCTAATAAGACATCTAAATAAGGATCACAGAGTAGACATGAACATAGAGGAAGAAAATCAAATTCAACTGACAACAAGTGCAACAAATCAAGGAAACAATACAACGGAAGCAGACACACCACAAAATATACCAACTACCAATCCTCAGTTTGCGACAGAACCTCCGACTATCTTAATGGTGGTGGAGCAAACGATTAATCTAGAGAATATGCACTTGACTTTTAGGATCACTGTCTCAAAAGCGAGGGGAGAGTTCAAGGGCCCCTTTCGCGGCTGTGCTAAATCCACGTACACAGCCAAAGGGATGCTCAATCATGGTACCACAGTACTTGATTGGTCGTTTGTAACAGGGAAGCCAAAGAGATCACGGAGACTGAAGCGATGTACCCCGTAAGAGGCTTATTGGGGTGAAGCTAGCACTCTTTAGTTTGGGTGGACCCTCTAAAGAGCCTAGTGGCTCAATATCATTCGAAAGAGATGGGAGGGCCATTACAATAATTTAATATGTTGAATTATGATATTATGCAACTAACAAGTAAAAATTAATAAAGAATAAAAAATTTAGATCACAAACACATTAAGTTTAGATTAGTAGAAACACTAAAGTAATAATAAATAATGTTACTTATTGTTTTATTTTACTTCTTCCACTGAATATTTATCAAAAATTGAGATAATAATTTGCATTTGATCAAGTTAATTTTGTTTAAGAGTATTTATTGTTCTTGTGGACGATTAGATAGATAGAAAACTAAATTCTTTTGTTAAAATAGTCCAATTTTGATTGATAATAGAGGATTCATGTATCGTTAAATTCTGTATACAGTGTAGATTGGAAAAGATTTTGCCAAAAATAACGCACAATGTCTTCAAATCTAAGCAGCCACAAATTAATTATCATTGATTTTTTAATAATTTTTAAAATTTAATAAAATAATTAAATTTTAAAGATAATTATTTCTTTTCTTTGCTTATATTGTCTCTTCTTTATATTTGGGAAACTCCTCTTCTCTTATAGGCATACTTTACTTTCTTCTTCAAAAAAAATATTAAAAAAAAGAAATAAATAATATAAATACATTTCGAAATCAGATAAAAAAGACGGCATAAAAAATAATAAAGAACATCGCAAAAAAATTCAAATCACATACACAATTAATTAGTTCACATCATTACACCTAAAAAATATAAATAACTAGATGGTGAAATTATATAAATAAAGATCATTCAACAATCAAGTCTTGACATTCCACTACTGCCATCAGCTTTCGCTTTCCTCGAATCAGATTCACTATCAACAGGGGTATTTTCCTGAAGTTTTGTAAAGAACCGATTCAAGAACGTTTGATTTTGTCGGCTTTTTATAATCTTTCAAACATCATTATAGTGAGCGATAGTCCGATTAATGAACAGTTTTTTTGTGTGATTTTTTTAAACAAATTCCGAACCTTCATGACATTTTCCTAAAATATCCTTTATTCGGATTTATGGAATATTAACTGCCTCTTTTTTGATCTAAAAAAACTTCTCCTTCACTGTTAAGCGTTGCATCGCCTCAAATGCCATCAGCTCCTTTGTCAAAGAACAAGGAGATAGTATAGTTGCTCTCCACAGTCTCTGAAGTATGTTCGCCTCTGTAGAGTCCATTTTGCAATGGAACGTAAGTTTTTTGCATGCAATTATATCCATTGGATGTGGTAGCCCTATGTCCATAAGTTCCGCCCGAATCATTTCTGCCTTCTTCACTCCCATAACCATTCTCGAACATAGATTATTGAAGGTATGTAGTTTATGTATGCTCTTCTCTGTAGTCCTCCAGTTTTGACTAATGTAATAAACTGCAGGGAAGATACTAGTCTGGATAATTTTCTTCTTGTTCCTTATACTTAACTTGAAACTTCTCTGTAACAGTTTAAGACTTCTTACTTTTTTGGTACCTTTCGTTACCCTCTCTCGTATTTCATCTTCAACCGTACCAACAGATGAGATTATAGATCCTAAGTAGTTAAACATTGTGAACAACTCAATCCCTGCCTCCAGCTGGTGCCCAGCAGTGAGAACTCTGGTATCTCCATTGAGATTCATAACTTTAATCTTCCAAGTATTGATTTTTAGACCAAAATCTATGAATTCTCTATTGAGAATGTTCAAGCTATGAATCAAATTATTCCAGTCGCGGTCGATAAGGCAAAGGTCGTCCGCGTAAGCTAGTCTATTAATCTAGAACTATCCACGCAAAGCCTTAGATTTTTGGCGTGGTTCTTGAGCCGAATTTTCCTCGTCTGCATCCTCTTTCTGGAGGTAATTACAGATTGCTCCAGCTATCTCTTTCTCTTTTATGCACAACACTAATAACCTCTCCATCTCATCTTTCATTGCAGATTTATTCTTTAAAAACAGAGAAATACTTCGATGAAGTAGTAGCTTTCAGGGTTTTTTGTTTTAATATTAGTAACGATTATAGATGGATTACAGCCATATATTTTTGCCTAGATCAACCAAACGCATCCTCTTTACAAACTTTTCCATTATCTATTGCTTTGTTTGTGTGGACAAAAACACCTTTCTTCTTCTTCTCACTACTATTTAGCATCACTTTCTTGGGATCCTTAGTTAATAAAAATTTAATGAAGTTTGACAATTTAAATCTTTATTAAAATCTGAAAACTCAAATATTTAAACAAAATTAAGTATTAAGTATTTTGAAGTTTTCATTTTTCGTATCCTGAAATTTCTTTTATAGCCAGAGGTAATATATTTTCCGAGAAGACGTTTTGTAACCTGAAAATGTCCTGTCTAGAGGCTGTCGTAAGTAGCGGTACCAATGTATTCCAAATGTATTAGAAGTGTTGAATAATAATTTTAACAAGTGAAATTCATCTGAAAAAAAGAGCTTAGACAGGGCTTTTGTGTACTCAAAATTGGCTATTCTTTTAATTTTGGTTCGACTACCTTCTAACTTAAGACTGGCTGCCTAAAGTTCCACGACTCTCTTCTGCTTCTCGCATAATAATAACAAGAATAATTTATTACGAAGAATTATATTTTAGCTGATGGGTTGGGCATATTGAAGAGCATCTAAATTATTGAATTATACATGAATCGGAATATCTTAATCCTCTTTCTCAAGCTGTTATTAATGCAGCTGAAGATTATGTACAATTACAGGTTTATTATTTTTAAATACTTGTTTTTGGATGCTTTTAAATAAATACAGTTTCAAAACTTTCTGGATGTTCTAAGTTTACGAAAGTGAAAAAAGTTGGAATGAAATTCCCAATTAGACTCCGCTTTTTGCGGACCCGACCCTTTAAATAAATTTGTTTTGGATCTAATTTAGCAAATAAATGTGATACATTTATTCTTTTACGTGAGGTTTATAAAACACATTTCCAAACCTCAATATCCAAACGCGAAATTTATTCAAAATTTTATTAAAGTACGAATTTATCGGAAAAAATATTATTTTATTCAATTTTAATAAATATTTCTGGTTGAAATAATTTTCTTTCTTTCATTTTTTTCTAAATATTAATCAAATATGATGCAAATGAACGCAATGGATAAATGAACCAATTTATAGTTTAATAGTTTCATTAGTTATTTGATAATCTCCAACCTGTCCCCCCGGGACGCACATTGAGCTGGCAGTTTGGGTTTTTCGAATGAAGATGAATTATTTGTTTAATAAAAATAATTTTTGGATTTTTGAATGTTTTATTTGAATTATCTTTCAGCAAAAATGCCATTCAAGAAGTCCTTCAGAAAAACAAAATTTGCATTCTTGATATCGATAGTCAGGGCGTGGCCAAAATAAAGAATACAAATCTTGCAGCTATTTATGTATTTATTCGACCACCGAATTTTGAGACTCTGGTAAGTATTCGATAATTATTATTGCACTATTCCGATCGTAAATGAATATTATGAGGAGTTAGTTAAAATTTTCAATTCGTCAAATATTTTTAATATTTTTTTAATTCGAAAATTTTAATAAAATTAAATAAATACAAAAAGTTTCGAAATTTAAAAAGTTATAAATGATTTTTAAAAACTAACAAAAATTAAATACATATATGTAAAAATTCATTTTTCTTAAATAAAAATAATATATGAGTTGTTTTATCTGTTTTGAAATCACTTTATTTTTATAAAATAAAAATCAATTTGCGATACATGTCTCACACACTCCCGTAGCTCCATGTGTAAAAAATCCCATCAATATATTTCAATTATTAAAACATCTCTATTATAGACAAAAACTGAACACATTTATAATTTCTATATTTCGATTACGGAAATAACAAAGATTTAAAAACAAAAATCGATTTGCTTGTATATATTATTTCACAGATTTTGCTATGTGTGAGTACTCATCAAATGCATATAAAGAAAGCAATATATCACACAGTAAATAATAACTTAAAAATAAAAGATTATTTATCAAATTATATCAGAAATATGTTAAAAAGTTAATTAATCCGAAATTAAATTTCTACATATCGTCACTAACAGATACTATATCATTACATTTTTAGGAAACACTAATTAGTTTTTTATCCAGAATTGATTTTGTTATCAATACAAAATAATGATTTTTCCTCAGATTCACAGAAGAATACCTTGTAACGACTTTTACTTCCTCTAAATGACTAATTTGTAGTGTCTTTTCCCTGTCATGTTGTCATTTCTTAGTATATAATTAAACAATCTCACTAAACCTTTCAGCCAGTAGTATCGACAAACAGAGTGTACAATTGATAGGGACTCAGTCAGCACAAATTAGTGACTTGTATTACGGAAACGAGCTAATGAGTCAAAGATCGTCACTAGCTCGTCTACGCAATCTCGTAATTTAATACAAACAAATAAGAAAAAATATATCAACTACAAAGATTATAATTATATACAATAATTGACAGACGGAAGTGAAAGCAAGTTAATCAACAAATCACAAGTAGATGGGATCACAAAAAAAAGACAAGTATCACTAGGTTTAATTCAAGAAAAAAAACAACAGTAATTACTTTTAAAGTTCAATTTCAGTCGTAGACGTATTCAGCGATATATGTAGAGAACGTTGAATTGAGTGTAATAGCTTGGGGATACTTCTTCTCGTCTTCTGGTAAAAATTAATCCTTTTTTCGTGTGGATCTTCTTTATCTGATTTTGCGCTAACACCGAGCGAATAGATTCGAGATTCTGGAATGTTCCCGAGCTCGGAGTGTGGTCAAGTAATTAAAAGTTACTAATTAAAAATCGAGAGCTGGGAGTTTATTTAGCGATTGTTTTTCTTTGCCAACTGGCTTTAAATTGACGATCGCAATAATTATATAATTATTTGATTAATCTATCTTTTTAACTTTTTAATGATCGATAATTTATTGATCTTTTTAATTTTTTTTATATTATTATTGTCATTGGCAATATTCCAATGAAATTCCAACGAACAATAGTAATAACCAAACAAAAAAAATATTCCACACGGCAAAAAAAAATAATACACATTCTATAAAATAAAAAATATCACATGCAACAAAAAAATAGAAAACTCTACTCAATCACAAAAATAAGTAAAAAGAAAATAATAAAAACTCTGCATGCCAAAGAAAAAGGTGATACACTACAACTTGTACTTACTAGGAATTCATCGTTCAACTAATAAGATTTAAATCCATTATTCCTGACACGAAAGTGTTTCAGCAGGTTACCTGGCTAGGATTACAAATTGCTGTAACTGCTATTGAAGCATACATGCGGCCCAGAACATCTAAGGGCATCACAGACCTGTTATTGCTCTATTTCATCTACCTAAACGATAGTAATTCCTCTAAGAAGTTATGTGGTTTGGATTAAACACAATCACACTATTTAGTAGGCCAGATTCTCATTCGTTATCGGTAAATCTTGGAATATATTCTGTACTAATGCAATTCCCAGATCCACGTATATGTCCGACCACCTAGAGAAAGAAATACCTTCAATTCGTTGACGAAGCAAACACTTTCATTTTACATTAAGCGTGGTGTCATAATAGCGATTACCCACTGATATTTCTTAACACATTTAAATACTCCGAATGAAATTTTGTACATTATTTAATAATGGACTTGAAATATTTAATTTTTTATTGGGGTCGCACATTGTAGAGCCTGGTATGAAGAGTTAGTTAAATTTTTCAATTCGCTAAATAATTTAAAGATTTCATTTAATTTAAACAATAAAGAAAATTAAATAAATACATAATGTAGTGTGTTTTTAGAAAGTTTCATGTAATTAGGTTTATTTTTAATTAAAACTATTTTTTATATAAATATTAATGTACTTTATAATTAAAAAATATGTCAACAAAATTTAAAAAACTTGTATGTATTATTTTTTGTTATTGTATTGTTATTTATAATTGTAAGTTTAAAAAAATTAGTTTGTTTAAAATGATAGACAAACTAATTACAATAAAAGAAATAAAGTAATTAATTACCGCATATTTTTTATTCAATTATTTATTATAATTATTATCAATCAAATGATAAATGCAATAATATGGCTGGCAACGTAGGAAACAATATTAATGTTATAACGGATCAGATTGGAAATCTTGATCTCAAATCCAACGACAATCTCCAACAAAACCCCCAACACACCAATCTCACATCGGATTTGAATTTACCGACCCACCAAAACAACAAATATCTCGAGAAATATATGATGATGAATTCCTACGGAATGATCTACAATCAACTGATTTTACAACAAAACGTCACCTATTTAACCGCCTCGCTCATCAATAACACTACACATACATTTTATAAAACTAAAAAAAAATTAAAATGATTTTACAATTATAATTTAAATTTTATAAATAAATTAAAAGAAAATTTAATAAATTAATTTATTCGAAATTATTAAATGAACGAGAATTTTGTTTAAATATGTGTATTATTTTCATTAATAAATTTTGGTGTTAAATATGACTACTAAAATGTCAAATAACGACAACGGCATAAACGCGACTAACACCCGGCTTTTGAGTATTCAAAATAATTTTATGAATTATTTCAAATTATTTTATAATTAATCTATTGATAAATATTGCTTAAATATTCGACATATTCTTTAATTTTTTGGCTGTTTAATTTGAGAGTATTTTGTTAATTATCAAATTTCTAAATCAACTTTTCCTATTTTCAACCTTTCTCCTGTTTCATCAATTTTTCTGTGTCTTTCATTAGAAATCAAAACGATTATACTTCTATAATTTCCCTGAATTTCTGAATTGTTGTCTTTGATTTACACTATTTTGCAAATAGAACTTTCTCATCATAAATTTTCAAAGAATATTTCCATTTTACAGAGTCGTCTTTACTAAAACCCGTTTGAAAAATAAAATAACTTTTTAGTATCTACTGAAACAAAAGAGTTTATGTATCATTTAGGTTATTATAATACTGTACAATTGAGCATTAGGAAGAACAAAAGAAATATTTTATTTACCTAAGTTGAAAAATTGAGCAGTTTACCCGAAACAAAACTGTCATTAATATACGATTCCTTAATTGATATCGAAGACGTAAAGCGACTTTGTGAAATTTATTATTATTAAAATTATTTACATTCTGCGAAAGGTATTATGACAAATAATAATACTGGGTTTTCAGGGAAGTCTTGTTATTAATGTTTGTTTTGGTTCTATATGATTAGTTACCATAGGTACCTCAAGAATGGTTTTGTTCATAATTAATGATATAATGAAAATTAGTGACTTGATTTACATTTGTCAATATATTTATTGGCATTTTACCACGTTTTTCTTAGCTTGCTTTCTTGTCTGTTTGTCTGTCTGGAACAAATCTTGCGATTGATTTTTCGACCACTTTCAGTCATCCAATTGAGCTGAATTTTTTTATACATGCTTGCTTCCGATGACAATACAATATTTTAAAACATTTACGGCTCTACATAAACCGCATTTGCTATAATTTAACTTTATGAAAATTTTAACTTTATGAAAAAAATCAATAATATTAATTAATACGTACAAAAAAATTATTTTGAAATAAAACTTGCTTTTATTAAAATAAAATTTTTTTATTTTGGTTTTATTATCATTTCTGTTATTCGAAATCAATCGAAAGATTTGAATTCCTAAATGATAACTAAAAATAGTTAAATAATATTATTAATAAAAAAATTTTTTTATAAAAA
>MQRK01219286.1:45612-58050 GCA_001938485.1 Girardia tigrina
AGGCATAAGATTTCAAATAATATCTAACACTAATGCATTTAAACTTATATACATATCAAAGTAGATAAACAAAGTATAAAGCTCAAAACCGCCATTATTTTTCGACCAACCTAATATAAATATTAAATCATTTTGTTTTTGACAAAATATTAAATGTAAATGTTTTAAGTATTATTTATCTTTTCAAAACTGACGATTTAATTTATCTGTTTTTTTCTATTTTTTAATATAATTTGTCATAATTATGCTCTTTAAAATACAAATTATTTTGATAAACCACAATCTTATGTCTTTAACATAGTTATTAGGTTGTCGAGACAGTTCTTGTGGAATATACAGGGTGGCCCATTATCCCTGAGCTTTTTGAGATATTTTTTTTATTGAGGGAATGGAGATAAATTAACAATATATACATTTCAATAATTCTTATTAGTTGTAGTTTAAAAAAACTGGAGCATCCTCAGAAGCAAGCGTAGGAAATGAACGAGGGAAAACAGTATGCTGAGCTCTTGAGATGCTCTTCTTGTTGATGTTGATGGCTCCTGGAGGAAGTGTTCTTAAACTTTTTCGATGTTTTCACTTGTTCTAACTGTTTTGCCTCGTTCCTTTCCTTTGCTAACATCTGCGCTTGAATTTGCGGTTTCCAAAAACTTTAAAATAACTCATTTAACGCTTGCTTCTGAGGGTGCTCCAGTGTTTTTAACTACAACTAATAAGAATTATTAAAATGTATATATTGTTAATTTTATCTCCTTCCCCTCAATAAAAAAGACTATCTCAAAAAGCTCAGGGATAATGGTCCCCCTGTATATTGCTGTTGACATTTTGAATGGTTTGTTTCTAAATACATTTGCGTTTCATTGCTTTTCTATCGTATATCATTTCAAAGGGTGTTTATCATTTTATTTTATCACTTTTATTATTAACAGGAATTACAAATTTGCTTTTAGATCTTTAAATAAAGCAGAGAAAAAAAATGAAAATTCTTACAATTTTTATTTCAATTTAAACTCAATAAAAACTCACTGAAATTATACTTTATATTTAAAAACATTTGGCGAAAAACCCGCAACTGAACCAACAGCGCAATCGTGGTTTAACAAATATCACGACGTTGACGAGAGCCTTGTAAACAATGAGTGTAATAGACAATTTAAAGCAATAGTTGAAGTCAAATATTCTTAACTTTTCAAGTAAAGACGTTATCTACAACAATGTGAAGACAATCGGGAAAAGAAAAAACTCGATAAACGAACTGAAGGACGACCAAAAGAAACTTTATGAAGTGTCATAGGTACTTCTTTTGCAAAACAATAATGACCCGTTTTAAACTGCATTATCCTTTGTAAAGAAAAGTGAGTTCTTTACGACAACTAGTGATGCTCAGGGCATGGAATAAAAGCTAATGAAGCTCCAAAACATTTTTGTAGTCACAGTTTGACGAAAAAAGGTCATACTGCCTGTTTTGCTGCCTGCAAGGGGTGGAAACGAATTGTTACGTCGGACGAGAAGTGGGTCTACTTGGTCAACCACAACCGAGACAAGAGATAGGTTCCACCGGGTCAAGCAACGCCGTCAGTTCCTAAAGAGGATCGATTTGGCTTGAAAATCATGTTGTGTGTCTGATGGAACTTTGAGGGAGTCGTGCACTTTGAGTTGATTCAGAACGGCCACACCATTAATGCAGAGCTCTATTGTTAACAGCTGGACCGTGTCTAAGAGAACCTCAAGGAGAAGTACTCTGCCTAATGAACAGAAAACGTGTACTGCTTCAGCAAGACAATGCCAAGCCGCATACCACCAAGAAGACCACGGGCAAGTTTCAAGAGTTGAATGGAGTTGAAATACTGCCGCATCCTGCTGACAGCCCTGATTGCGCTCCATCCGACTATGACCTCTTCCGATCCATGCAACATTTCTTGAAAGGCCACCGATTCGAAACATTCGATGACGTTGAATAAGCATGTCAAGAGTTCTTCAATTCGAAGCAGCTAGAATGGTACTTTGACCAGATCCGAAAGCTTGAAGACCGTTGGCAGAAAGTGGTCGAAAATAATGGACTGTACTTTGAAGATTAATTGTTATTTATTTAAAATAAATTCTTGCACAAAAAATTGTATTTTTCATTATTGACAACCTAATATGTGTTAAAATTCTCAAGTTTTATGTTTAAATTTCTAAACTTTTTCAACACCTAAATTTTATAATTTTTATTATAATAATTATTAGTAAGTTGTTTCAAAAGCAAAACAAGTGTTTGAACCTAAACTTTAAACAAATGTAACTCAGCATAGAATAAACTCTGCCATGAGGCTCATCTTCTAGGCTTGTATTGCCAGAGCAAAATTTTTGATACTAGCGCTGCACTGTGCATTCGTTGACACTTTCATTACCACAAAAATTCGTTGATGTTTCGAGCGGTTTTGGCTGCATTACACCCTAGCTTGAACTCAAAGAAGTAAATGTGACGAAAATCACGTTTTGACATCTGCAATTAAAATCAAAATTATAACCAAAAGAAACATTGTAATAAGTTTTAGACAAATATATTTGAAAGAGTATTATTAAGAACACCAATATGGGTTTTCGAACATTTATTTTCAATACAATTTGAATTGTCTTTTGGACAACTATCAAGCAAGCTTTCAGAATTTGATATCGTTCTAAATTGATAAATTTTTGTTAATGTTTTTTAATAAACAACTATTCGAACAAATTTTCATTATTTTAAAATTTTATTTTTAAAGTTCTAATTTTACAATTTTAGTCATAATTTTATCTACATATTAATTTTATTTTAAAAATGATTTTATTTAAAGAAAAACAATTATTTAATTAATTTAAAAATTAGTTAAAAGTTATTTACTTTATTCAAATTTTTAATATTAAATTCTGAAACGATTTAATGTTTTTAAAGTTTTTAAAATATATTATGTTGTAATTTAAAATGCAAATTATGCTTGAATAACTATTCATAGTGAACATACAAAATATCAATTTTCCATCTGGGTGGGAGAAACACATTTCCAAATACTAAACTCAACATACAAAATTCAACAAACCAATTTCAACATACCAAATTTAAAATATTCCTCACAGTATATTATTAAGCTTTCGAATGACTCATAACATCGTACATTACATAACGACAAACATGCTTTAGTCGTAAAAAATTTCGGTAATACAAAAAAATCAAAAACCTGCATTCCTTTTGCAACAACCTAATATATTGTCGTTATTATTATTATTAATTATAATTTTATTATTATTGTTATTAATATTATTATTCGTATTTATAACACTGTAAATTATATTCAATCATTCAAAAAGTTTAATAAATAATTTTCACCATTTGAAACGAAATAGGTAATTAAAAATAAATCATTAATGATAGAATAAATGGCGTCAGTGACAATTTCATATTTTAAATACGTCAAACATTTTAATATTTATGATCATTAATTTCATTTGTTCCCCTATTTGAGAGCAATATTTATAATTAACTTCTACCCTTTGAGTATTCATTATTGTTTAAGAAAAATAATATGTATATAAAGTTGTAGAATATGTTAAGGAAATCGTCATTCTGATTCTTCAAATATGTTTAATCTTTTATGAGACATTACATATTCCATTTGCTTATGATATTCAATTTTCGATTACCATTGGTAGAGAGAAGCAACAGAGGGTTTCGAAAAATCAACGATGGACATGTTTTGATGACAATCTTTGGTCATCTTTAGCAATTTTATTTGTATTGTAAATTATTTTGTTTTATTGTTTTTTGTTTTTCTAATAATTTATTTAATTTTATAAAATAAACTAATAACAAAAATTTTTAAAAAAGTATAAAAGTTCAATTTTATTGGTAAATATTTGAATTAATTTCATTTATTTTATTTAAATATATTTATTATTGAGGCTGCTTTACTTTTTCTATTTTAAATGTTAATCAAAGGGTTATATTGTCTTAGTAACAATGATTTGCAATACAAAATCTGATAATATGAATCAAAATTCTTCTAAAGAATAGAAAATTCATCTTCTGAAATTGATGAAGTTATATCTTTGCGATATTTGCCGTGACCAAAACCTTAATCGATCCACTCGACCATGACTGTTCATTAATCCTTGTTTTTTATTTTTTAAAATACGGATCATTGCAAATGTTGCAAAGATAGAACTTCATTAATTTCAGAAGATGAATTTTCTATTCTTCCAAAGAAAAACTAATAAATTAAAAATACATCATGCATACGAAGAATAACACATGCCAAGACTCAAAAATATTGAAAAGTAATAAATAATATATATTTTTTACTACATCACTATTTACAGAATTGATATATGTATCGAATTTATATATAAAATTGAATTGTAAACCATCTCGAGTGTTTAATAATCAATGACATGAAGATCACAAAATAATTTATTTTGTTTTTCAACGTAGAACGAAATGTATTAAGAGTATCTGATGAAATAAGAGTCCCTTTCCTGATTATCAACATTTCATCAAATAGAACTGAATATTTGAAGTATTCAGAGTAACTCATGTGACATATACCGAACCCAGGGTACCTTAAATGTTGGTCCCAGGTTTTTAACCATGTCATTAATTAAACAATTAGTGCAGATTCTGATTACGAAATTCTGGGGTCCAAATTATTTGTCATGTTTAGCAAGACAAACGACGTTTACATAATTAATAATAGGAAAATATTATCTTAACTATTAATTGAGTCTACCTGTTCTGGTGTTGCAATTACCTTGAATTCCAATCGCAGGTATACACATTTTGTAGATTAAAAATTATTATTAGTATTAGGTTCGGTCACATTTGACAAACTCGTATATGAATCGAACTAAGGATGAAGATTAGACATAATTTCAAAATTATATTTCAATCAAATTTCCATTTTTTTAAGCAAATTTTAGAGGAACTAAAGCGGAAAGTAAAATGATTACCAGAACATTTATCAGGATAATTGTTAAACTAGGCTAACTGGTTAACTGCGATTCAACCACCAGTGAATCTAGTTTAAACTATAAAAGAAATAATTAAAAGTTAAATAACGAAACTATATTATTCGAAACAAAAAGTTTTAACGGAAATATCAGAGAACAGATATACACAATCACAAAAAAACAAGAGTATCAGTCACTGGACAAGTACTTCGAATAAAATTAAAATACGAAAAATCACTTGTTTATGAATTTGTTCTGAAATGCGAGGTTTTGAAATGTTTTTGCTTTACTATTAAATTCAATCGAGGAATTCTAGCTATTAGATTGAGGTTGATATCTTGGTCAAAGCGACAGTTATTTTTGTTGTTATCTGTCTTTTGTCGTTATTCACAGGAATTAAATAGAGTTTTTGCTTTATTGTTTTAACTCAACAATAATATAGACCCGAGACGGCCTTATCATTCTTTTCTTGCTTCAGTTGAGGATTTAAGATGGTTATAGTCCAAGTATGAGATTTGAATTATCCAAGATCAGTAGGTTCCTAAAAAAGGCGTATAGGCAGGAATTCTTGATTCGTTCTTCAATTTCCTTTAATTTTCTTCTTAGTTATTGTTGTTTTGATTTTTAATAATTTGTGTATTGTAAATAATTATTATAATTATGTAACGATATGGGGTAATAATTATAATCGCCTTCCTTTTCTTATTAATTTTTTTTCTTCTTTAAATAGAAAAATTGTTTCCCTATTAACAAAAAAATAAATCTCACATACACAAAAAATGATAACAAAGACACTACGGAGTAAAAATACACCAGTAGACACAAATAAAAATGTACTTTTACAATAACATAAATATATTAAATAACTTTAAATAAATAAATAAATAAGCAAGTAAAAAAATATCGAATAAATAAAGTTTGAAAAAATTATTTAAACTTAAATAAATAATTAATTAATAACTTAGTTTCTTTCTTCATTAAAATAGTTAAATAAAAAAGTTATTTTTAAAAAAAATATTACAAATAAATTGTTTAAATGAATTTGTGGTTCTTGATATTGTCGTGACCTTAACAAATTCTACAATTATTTGAGTATAATTATATTCTGTGCGTAACGGGAAGGTTTGTTTTGGAATTGTTTATTGACGTAATGAAATCAGCGAATGTCTTAATACTTAACAAACGTAAAGGTTCGAAAAACGACTTGAACAACGATAGAGAAATCTTCCTACTGAATGTAGGCAGAAAATTCATGACAAAAAAAATTGCGAATAGACTGATACCGTATCTTGAATTAATACTGGATCCATGGTGACTTGGTTTTAGACCAAAAAGAAGTACAGCACATGTGATTGGAATTTTACGGAAAATTCAAGAGAAAGCGAGATACCGCACCAAAACAGTTTACGCAATATTTATCTATCTCGAAAAGGCATTCGACAGTGTCCCTAGATAAGTACTATGAGACTACCTTAGAAGAATTGGGATACATACTAGACATAATGTATTTTCATGAAGGTTTTACAGGCAGTATTGGGAAAGGCTTGTTCAGTGTGGAAAAAGGACAAGGATGTGCACTTGGACCTTTACTGTTCAACTTAGTATTCGACTTTCCAGTGAAAACTACAGTTCGCGAAGGACTATCTTGGGGAGTCAGAGTCAAGTGTATAGAAGGCCATGAAATAACATTGAATAGACTGGCATACGAAGACTACCTGTGCTTACTGGACAAGGATCATGGAAATATCGAAGGAAACTTCAAGATAATCAATAAAGTATTTCTAAACATGGGGATGAAGATCAAAATTCGGAAGACTAAGAGTATGAATCTCAATGGTCCCAGACGTGCACCGGCAGGATGTGAATTCATGACTAGAGTTGAATGGGTGGTTGCGTTTAGTTACTTGGGCTCAATAATTGAATGTGGAAAAAACTCCGAAAGAGTTCAGAAAGGGACAATGAAGCTGAGAATACTAAAACCAGTGTTAAAGAATAATAAATTTTCTCTCAGGAACAAAAGAAACATCAGCGCTATTTGTGAATTCCCAGTGGTTTACTAAAGCAGTGAAAACTGGAGAACAAATGTAGATCACATCCAAAGGTTGACAGCGTTCCATAATATATGCACTAGAAGGGCACCGGGAGTTTTCATAAAACAGAAAAGATCAGAATGGAACTCCTAAATATTCGATTGCCGCATCCAATGGAGATCTTAGCAGTTGGATAATTGAATGTTATTTTAATATTCAATTATTGTTGTTGTTTTTTCGGTACCAGATATCTATGGCCTTTTGGATGCACTGAGTAGAGTAGCTATGTTCTCTTCTATCGACTTGGATAGTGCTTACTACCAAGTGGAGTTGACAGAGGAGTCAAAAGTGAAAACCGCTTTTAGTACCAAAATTGGACAATTTTGCTTCAATCGCTTACCTTTTGGATTGTGCACTGCTCCAGCAACTTTTCAAGCTTTAATGCATCAAATATTTCACGATATGCTGTATAAAGAAGTGATTGTGTATTTGGATGATATTTTAGTGTACAGTTCCTCTGAGAAGGGTCATGATGTTCTGCTCGAGGAAGTCTTTAGTCGTATTTCATGTGCAGGTCTTAAAATCAATCCTCAGAAGTGCCGTTTGAAAGAGTTTGAAGTTAGATTTTTAGGACATGTAGTAAGTAAGAAAGGAATAGAAACATGTGAAGATAAAATCGAATCGATTAATGAAGCAACGGTTCCAAAATGTGCAACTCAATTGCGTTCTTTCTTGGGTCTTGCCAATTACTACAGACGATTTATCAAAGATTTTGCTAAAATATCAAAGCCTTTATACGCGGCCAGTGCCGCTAAAGAGACATTTTACTGGTCACAGGAGTGTGCAGACAGTGTTGATGAACTTAAAAAGTTTCTTTCTACAAGTCCGGTATTATGCTTCCCTAATATTAACCAAAAAATGGTGCTAGATACAGATGCCAGTTTCTCTGCTATTGAAGGGGTATTAGGTCAAATTCAAGAAGATGGATCGGAACGAGTGATAGCTTACGGATCGAGAACCCTGAGTGAGCACGATAAGGGCTACTGTTTTACCAGAAAGGAATTGCTAGCATTAAGAAATTACATGCTGCATTTCAAGCATTATTTATATGGAAAAAAGTTCTTGGCTCATACTGATCATGTCCCAGACACAACTCAGTTCTCAATTTCAGACATGGATTGAAGATCTGACGGGTTTTCATATATGACTTGCAGTACAGGAAAGGATCAGAACATTCAAATGCAGATGGGATCTCAAGAATGTCAGAAGCATTGTGCGCTCAATGTATGACGAAACATGTCGGAGCTAAAACAAGTAAGAGTAAAGTAAAGTATTTAAACACTTGTAGAACGATGGATCTCCACCATATTAAGGACATCCAACACGAAGATAAAAATATTCTAGAAATTATTACTTCATTAGAACTTACAAGGTCCCTTGTGGGAACATATTAATACTTGATATTAGAAGAATGAATTGCAGTGCTATCGGGATGGACATATAAAACGCGTTGTTGTTCCAGAAGCTGCTCAATAACGATTAATTCAGAACATTCATTAAGATTTATCTCACATAGGATATAAGTTGTATGAATATATGCGGGATATTTTTTTATGGCCACAAATGTGACAGACAATTGAGAAAGTTTCTAGAGAATGTGTTATTTGTGTAAAACGGAAGGTACTAAGAACACCATCTAAGGAGACATTTTTACCTCGAGATAATTGTGAGGAATGTTTTGAATTATGTGTTGATATTGTGTATGTTGTATGTTGATTCGGATTGTGCCTCTCCTACACAGATGGATGATTGATATTTATTTTGATTCTTACTAATTAAAAATAATTTAATTTAATTTTAAAGTAAAAAGATTTAAAATAATTTTTGAATGTATTATTTATTTTTTAATGTAATTTAAAATTTTAATATATTAATTTAATATGTTCTTTTTTTCAAAATGTTTAGATTTAATTTCAACCAATTACATTCTTTATAATTAATAATTTTTATTAACAGATTTTCATTTATTGAAAATAATTAGTTTGAACTCAGAAATAAATTGATCAAGAGAGATGTCGAATAGTGAATGCGCTTGTGATAATAATAAATGTTGCAAAACTCATATTGATGTTGTTAATAATAATAAAGCATTATTTAAAGAAGTTGTAATTTATATTTCATATTTTTTTACCTTCTAAAACAGAAAAGAAATATGTACTTGAGATGGTTGATAGATTTAGCAAGGTCGTTTTATTGGTACTACTTCGAAATCAACATGAAAACACGTTGATTGCTGCTATTAAAAATAGATGGATTTATCGATTCGAGAAACCCAGATCATTTTTATCAGACAGAAAAACTTTTGAAGGTAATAAGTTGTGGCGGGTGTGTAAAACCATCAATATAACTCAAGAATTTTCGTCTCCGTACCAACACCAATCCAATGGATTAGCAGAGCGCACGATTCGTTCATTGAGTGATATGGTAGTTACTTATAGTGCATCTCAAAATGATTCTCTAGATTGGGAAGAACTACTTCCAAAAATTGAATTTCTTCTGAATGCAACTTGGCAAAACTCTATCGGATGTACTTCATTTGAGGTTTTATTTAGACAGAAGCTGAATTTACATGGCACATTCAATAGATTACCCCATACACAATCAAATCCCATGACAGTTGAACATAGTTCTAAGTCTGCCTATCGATTACAGATGAAAGATGATGACAAAAGAGAACATCGGATTTTTCAGGTGGGAGAGGAAGTGTTAGTAAATGTTGAACCTCACAAATTGAGGAAAGAAGGATTCAGATATGAAGGACCATATAAAATTGTAAAATTCCTCACTCCTCATCAAGTAGTTCTGAAGTATCCCAAATCCTTGAAATCGCGCCACAATGAATGGTTGAAAAAGTATACAAGACCTTCAAATTAAAGAGGCAGAAGTTGGATAATTGAATGTTATTTTAATATTCAATTATTGTTATTGTTTTAATATTTGATTATTTGTGTTAGAATTAAATATATCTATTCTTGATGTATTTCGATTGTGTTCTTACTTTAGCAAAGAGAAGACTCATACTGTAAATATTGTGTATTATCGGTAGTGTTATAGGAAGGTTGCCAACAATACTTACTATTTAACACATTTATAAATTTGTTGTTTGAAATTCAAACTTTGAATATATAAGTTATATATAAAAATGACAGAGATTTTCTTTAATAAGAAAAGATTTGTTTCTGATTTCAAATAGAATGTTTCTTCAATAAATAGTTCAAAAAAGCTCGCACACCTTTTGTAAATTTGGAGAACAATAATCGAATCTCTTTTATCACAAAATATTCCTTCTTGGCAACGAAAGCCTTGATTCGTATTTGTCGTCTATGTACATCATGACATCGTCTCCATTGTCAGATATATTTTGACTGAGTGATCAGCTTGTGACTCGGATAATCTGCACAAAATCGCTCGAATTAATTTCCAGATTTTTTTATCGATGAGGAAATAAATTTTTAATGAAAAACAATTCCGAATGTAAAAGCGAATATATCGAATAACGATTGAGTTGATCGAATAAGATTGATGGGTGGGTAGTGAGAAGACGCGAGAGGCGCTGGAGACACGATTAATAAAGATATACCGGACGATCATTAGATATATTACTAACACCTCGGTAGTTAAGAAAAATAATAATTATCTATTGTTGATTAAAATATATTTTTCATCAATTTTTAATTTTTTTAAGTAAAAAATATATATTTATTTCTTTACACATATCATATTAAATTAGAACTGGCTGAATATTCAAAGAATGTGAAGCAGATCATTCAGGGGGAGTTAATTGGTCGAAAGAAAGTAGGTGGAAGGAAGAAACAATACCTGACAGAATTCCTCAAAGTGGACCTTGATAAAAGAGCATGCGCAGCGCTGGTGTGATTGCGATACCCCAGTGCTGGGGCGTGAGCTTCGGGTCGGGGAAACATTTAAAATTCAAAGTCATTCTAATTATCAGTGAAATATTTATGTTTAAGTTCGATATTTGCATTGAATTTCGAAAACTTGTTCAGAATATCAAACTCCTCGATCATTTCACGTTTACACACCGCTTTAGTTCTGAACCCATTGAAATTAACGATTCCCAATGAATTAAGAATAATTCCATCAATATCCGTTTATTGAACAATTTTGATCTAGAACAATTATCTTGACACGCATTGGCCGCTAAGATTAGGATGTCTCTCTCTCCGACTTGTATCCCACATTCTTAAGTTCGGCGAACAGACCTGAACTACTTTTTGGTGATCATTTTGAATTTGGCAATTTTTGTAGAATAGTACAGAATGAAGATCTACTAACTGTGGATGCAAATATTGAAAAGATTATGCGAACGCAATAAGTGAACCGAGATGGTGACCCCAGAGAAATGATGAGACTTATTATGCCAAGACTTCGACCGCACGACTGCCCGATGGCTCAATGCTTCAAATCGTTTGCTGAAATCAAAGAGCTCAACAGACATTTGAGACGAGATCGTGTTGGAGCAGCACAATTCATCAAACCAGCCACATCAAATAAAAAATCAACACAAAAGCCGAAAAAAGAGAGGTAAGGAAGATATGAATACCCCCTTTGCCCAAAAGAATACACCTGAGCGGGGTGGATGAAGATACATATTCAACAGAACCACAAAGAACAACCAAAAGAGGCAATATATCTAGGATGAGACAACTTGGAAGAATCGACAACTTATCTAATTCGCAGATTTTTTCTAAAAAACATAAATAAATAAATTATTTGAACTTATTTTAATTATAAATATTCAAAAATTTCAAGTTCACCAAAAGTTCCTAACATTAATGTTTATAATTTTATATATTTTTATTATAAGATCGTCGAACGACTTGCAAATGTTAGGCCAATAGATAATTTCCAATTATTATTATTATTATTATTGATGTGACCAGTGTCACTGATATCGATCACACAAATTATCGCGTCCGTCCCGCTCAAATTTGTCGCTCACAGACTCCTACTGCATTTCGGATCGGGAAATACCGAATAAAGCGGCATATCTTTCACTTGTACTATCATGCGAGATCGTTCTCTGGACTGGTCGACATTTGGATATCGGGATCGTATTGCGCAGTCGCCAAGTACGAGCAGTCGCCTGTTGTGGCGGCGATTCGCGATTGCGCGATCAGATATTTTCGATAATCGGGATCGACGGGTTTCTGTTCGAATTCTATCGACAATCAACCGATAATAAATCGATGAAGCCAAGATCGATGATCTTGTTTTTCTTTGCGCTTTTTCAAGCAATTATTCTCTGACATTCTTTATTTACTTAAACTAAGCGAAATGTCGAAAAAAAATCAATTCAATCGAAAGAAAAAAGTTCGAAGATTTTTAATTGCTTTATTTACGTTTTAAATCTTTTGTACAA
>MQRK01219292.1:3211-15213 GCA_001938485.1 Girardia tigrina
GATTTGTATCTTAAATGCAAATTTAAAGATAAAATGTAGATATTTTCGCGGAACACTGAAAGCGGATTCGCGGAACACTGATGTGCCGCGGAACACGGGTTGAGAACCACTGGAATAGACTATAGGATTTGTATTGTGGACTTCACTTATAATAAATATTTCTTTAGACCATTTATGTGTAAAACCTTTTTCAAATTTGTTTTTCCATTTAAAGATTCTAACACGATCCCCAATTTTAAACTTTTGGATATCTTTTATATCTTCATTTTCATTATTATTTTCTTTGATTTTGTCTTGGATTATTTCAGGATTATCACTTGCTTCTTCAGGAGAAACTCCGATTGTTCGATGAACTTTATGGTTGTAAAAATTTAACACTTTAGGTAATATCTTCAACCACTTTTGATTTCCTTGAATTGTAAATTCTTTCCACATAAAATTTTTTAAAGTTCTATTGAATCTTTCTATAACCGGATTATGTGACGGTCCTTGACTTCTTTCATCTGGTTGATTAAAAGTTGAATAAATTTCTATATTATTTTGTTTTAAAAAGTCTAAAAATGTTTTGTTGTAAAATTCTGATCCGTTATCAACATATAATTTTTTAGGCATTCTATCTGGTTCTTCTTCAAATAAATCTTCAAAAGTAGATTTGATTGTGTTTCCTGTTTTATTTTTTAAAGGGAAAGCCCAGGCATATTTAGTGTATAAGTCTATAATTGTTAAAATATATTTAAAATCCTCATCTTTTTTCATTTCAACTAAATCTGCTCCCCAAATATCATCTTTGTTGAAGACTTTAACTTTTAAAAATGTTTTGGGTTTTCTATATTCTTTATGTAATTCTTGAGCTAGCAATTCATTTTTATTTTCATCAGATATTTCCCCTCCAAACATAATTTTTAACTTCATAGCATTTTTTACAAGTGTTCTTGCAATCCTTTCGCCAAATGTTGGTTTTTTAATTTCGTTTAAATCTTGAATTAAGTCAATATCTGCCTTCTGCCTTGAACGGATATCTTCATTATTATAAGCAATATCATGTTTTAATGCTGCTTGATCGACGCGATTTATTGGTTCTTCTTCAGGATTTGGTTGATTATTTTTATCCAATCTTATGTCTAAACGTGTTCCAGGTCCTGCATATGAATAACCAGGAAGATGATGTTCTCCTTTATATTTTGACCATGGGAAGTCTGGTAACTTTTTTGAAAGTGTTTGAAGGTCTCCTCCTTTCCCAGAGGGAAAAGGACTTTGTTCACCTTGTTTTGTAATATGTTTTTGTGTTTTCTCATGTTTCGCTTTATTTGATTTTGAAATATATTTTTCACATGATTGACAAAAATATTTATTCATTTTTAAATAAAAAATATTTTTTTTAAACATCAGAACTTTTAAATACCTCTAAATTTAAATCATCTCCACAGTAAACATCTTTCCATTCTTTATCTGTATTTGACAATGCTTCTCTTCTAAAACTAAACAATAAGCTCTAGCTTTAAATTCTGGCGATTTTGTAATATGAACCGTAATATCACATCCATTAACAGATAACTTTTCATCTTGTGCAGAAACATCAAAACAGAATATGGAGTACAAATTTTTAAAATCTCTAATATTTAACTGGGGTATAACGTTAAATTCTTTACACATTTTCACATAAGCCAAGTAGGGTTCCATCTGTTTATTTCCTACAGCATCAAACTCCATCTTATTTATAGGATAGTAAGAGTTATTAATTTGAACTTTCTCTTTCACACACTTTCTCAATCCTCGTTTGGGATTGCAGAATCCCGAGAAGCAGAACAATTCGTCGTCCACTTCTCAAGAATTTTACTTTTTAGTATCTCGCACCCTAAAATATTGCTGACATAAATTGCTGCTATCGTCCCTGGACCCACCAGTAATGTTCACGACATAATAGTAAAGAGGTTTACTTATTAGCATTTTCTCCCCATGTTATGATTTGGGGCTCATTTTGTTTAAGTGGCACTGGTGCATAATGGTTCATACTTTCCGAAATCCGCCATCATTTCATTATACTTAAAAGTTCTCTTGCTGAAACGTATAGTATTCATGAATTCCAATCTCTGTTCAACATTTCACCATGAAAGCGCATCGGCTCACTCCGCCAAGGTCGTGAAAAACGGGTTGAAAGCACTAGGATTTTTAGATTTTTTTAGGTGTTTTAGATTTTGGATCCTTTGCTAGATAATTCGAAAGATTCCAATCCAAGAAACAATTGATTAAACAATGTGTCACTGTCCGATTTGAAAGCGAATGTAAAAGCTATATTCAGAAATGAAATTTCAGAGGACTATTGTCTGAACCTTAAATCATCCATGCTACGATGTATTGATCATGTAATTCCTGCGGAAGACTGTGCTACTAAAAAATGAGTGATTTTTTTCTATTAATTTAGAATTCTTGATTTTTCTATGTAACCTGAAATAAATGAAAAACGAGTGATCATCGTGATAAATGACTCAACTAATTTGATTGAATCAATAAAATTATGTTGTATGTTGGCAAATAAGTGTCGAACTGAAGAACTGTTATTTTGGGGTGTTAGTTTGAAAGAACACCAGAATCAAACTATTATGATATAGGGTTTTCCAATAAGAGGTGTTATTTTGATATTCAAAGAAAAATCCATTTTTATAAGATAAACGATCGGATATTTATTACATTATAAAGAGGAAGGTATGCCGTTATCACATAGATATATTTTAATCAATCAATATAAATAGCCCGCTATTTCGGTAGATGTCACTTTTGAAGCTGTCATTTTTTGACATTTGAGAAGTAGAAACTCCGCTATTAATAAAAATGGAGCGATACACGCTTCAACAACGCATTTCAAATTATTAAAATTCACTATAAAAATGGTGAAAATTTGGCAGAGACGGTTCGTAAAACTCGATCATTTTTTGGTCGTTGTGAAGCACCTTGTCGGACCGCAATACAGAATTTGGTGAAAAATTCGAGCTGTTGGGACAAGTTGAAGAATAAAACCCGTGCACGTCGCTCAAGAATAGCCGAGGTTATTGCTGCTGTAGACAAAAGTGTTTAAGAAAATCCAGGTTTGTCCATTCCTCGTCGCTCTTTGGAATTAGGCATACCACAAATGTCTTTACACTGTATTTTACATAAAGATTTGAGTCTTAAGGCTTATAAAGTTCAGTTAACGCAAAAACTCCCGCCGGCCGATCATCAACAACGTCGTGTCTTTACTGATTGAGTCCTTGAAATGCATAAAATTGAACCGTAATTCCATCAAAAAATCATCTGAGGCTCATGATGAGGCCCATTTCCACCTCGGTGGCTTCGTCAACAAGCAAAATTGTCGCATCTGGGGCTCAGAAAACCCAAGAGTTATTGTTGAAAAGCCTCTTTATCCTCAACGTATTACTGTTTGGTGCGGACTATGATCCAGCGGGGTTATTTGACCTTACTTTTTCGAAAATGAGGCTGGAGCAACGGTTACGGTGAATGGATTGCGCTATCGATAGATGATTAATATTTTTTATGTCTGAAATTGGATGGTATTAATCTGGACCACGTTTACTTCCAACAAGACGGTGCTACGTGCCACACAGGCAACGAAACCATTGATCTTTTACGTGAAAATTTTCCGAATCGTATTGTCTCTCGAAGATGTAATCACAATTGGCCACCGAGATCTTGTGACATCTTGCGACTTCTTCCTTTGGGGCCACGTGAAACAGAAGGTCTACGCCAACAACCCAGCGTCAATTCAAGATCTCAAAGATGGAATTCGTGAGGCTATCAAGGACATAGGGCAGACATTTTGCAATTTGGTTATGGAGAATTTTATAAAAAGGATATGATCCTGTAGGTGTGGTCGTGGTTGTCATTTGGCTGATGTTATTTACCATTACTAGCGGCATACATTCCTCTTTATAATTTAATAAACGTACGATCGTTTATCTTATAAAAATAGATTTTTCTTTGAATATCAAAAGAACACTTCTTATTGGAAAACCCTGTACAAAAATTATGAAAAAGAATGTTAGTAACATTTATATCAAAATTAAAATAGGTTTCTATAATCTACTGCGGTCTCAAAGAAAAACGAAAAATAGAATAAATTTTAGTTTTTATCTTTCAAATCTTTCTGAGAATCTCTTTATCAATGAAATATTTTCGACTTTCATTTAACATTAAAATCTTACAAGTCTTGATTTCGTTTATCGTTAAAATCGGCGTTGGAAACGCTCTCGTCGTTCTACATGACACTCATTAGATACCAAATTCAATCTATAATTTATTTACATTAGACATTGAACAGCGACAATTGCTCAATTTGCGGTCCAAATTGTAGTACTTCAATCGTAAATTAAAATTATCAACTTTCAATTGATTGATATTCTAATGACAAAAATTAAAATTAATATAATAAAACGAACCAAACTCCGCCTGTCCATGAAAATTTTCAGAAGTGTTTTTCATATATCAAATTTTTTACTATTTTTGATCAAAAAGCATTGACAAATAAGATTGAAAGAAACAAAACACAGCCATTAAAATGTATTTAGATAGTTTGTACCGTCATTATCAGATTTTTTGGTAATTTTCTTATGTTCAGTTTTGGTTTAAATTGGGATGAGTACAAGGGAAAACGGTTACAATGACTAATTATTAGAAAAAAACGTTAGCACCCGTTCCTTTTCATAGGTGAGTCTTATTGAGAAACTAACTCACGAACTGTAGATAAAATAAATGAAAGAAAACAAATTTAAAATATTCAGTCTAATGAATCCATTAATTTGCTTGTAGATAAAAATGTTGATAATGAAATGTAGAAGGGTCTTAAGATTGCCAATTATTTCATTCCGGGATATTCACGACACTTATCTTACTCCGAAGGATTCAATCATCTACAGAATTCAAACTCCATCCTCACGAATTATAATTTAACCTTTGTTATATAATGTTAGTTTTAATGGAAGATATTTTTACTAAACTTACAAAAAATAGAATATTTTAATATGATTAGATGAATCACTCTGAACATTTAAGAAATGGTTTAAAATGCTTAATTAGCAATGCTTCAGTGATTACCTTTCATTATAATCATCAAAAATTTTACACAAAATTTAAAACTCTTTATTATAATCGACGTTATTTCGATCTTTGCAATGTAATATATGATTAATAATATTATTAATAAAAAAATTTTTATAAAAGCAACCACGTTTTTCAAGCATTACCAATGCACTAAAAAGAGGAAAATAATTTTTTTTCTAGACATGTACGAAATTTTATACCTAACCAAAAACGTGGGGCGGATTTCTGAATTACTTCTATTAGTAACTGCTATTTACTCTTTACTGCTTTTTAGTAACAATCGATCATTTCTATGCCCCAAGTTTTTGGTTAGGTATAAAATTTCGCACATGTCTAGAAAAAAATTATTTTCCTCTTTTTAGTGCATTGGTTATGCTTGAAAAACGTGTTTGTTTTTATAAAAATTTTTTTTGTTAATAATATTATATATCTATTTTTAGTTATCATTTAGGAATTCAAATCTTTCGATTGATTTCGAATAACAGAAATGATAATCGTTTTAAGGGAAATTAGTTTTAAAAATTCAACGACGACGATACTTACCTCATAGACAAGTCATGATCAGACCTATAATATAAGAATCGATAACAATATAAGCGTTTTTTTATTAGATCAAGTCAAGGTTTAGCATGTCAAGGTTCATCATCAAGGTTACACCAAGTCAAGGTTTGTTAAAGTTTTTTTAAATCATCACTTATTTTTCAATTTTATTATATCGCTTTTAACTCTGGAAAAGTCACTGGGCCAATGCAATACCAAACAGCATTTTTGATAACAAAAGGAACCACTTTAGAAGAGAATGCGGTTTTTGTGATTCCTTTTCGAATTTTACCTTATAAAATTTATTCCCTTAGTCACTTGTGCTTAAATATCTTGTTACATGTAGTTTATATATCATTTCTTCTATATTTGACACTGGGAACGCTTGCTTTTTAGGAATTTGATTCAGTTGTCTGAAGTCCATACATAATCTTATCTTTTTGCCATACACTGTTACGGTTCAACTTCTGACAATCAAAAAAGGGAGGATAGTCTAGCTCGACTATCCCCCAATATGTTTAAATAGGCCCCATTCAACAATCAACCTCGTGAAGCACAGAGGCCCAGGGATCTCATGTCGAACGGAGCCCGAGTCCACTTTCTCACCCAGACACATTGGAAGCCAGATGAAGGACGATCGTTTACGAGCGCCCTTCAAATCGCATACCAAAATTCAGATAGAAAGTAAATTTTTTTAGTGTTTGGCAACTTGACCTTTATCTTTTTCCTTATTTTCAATCATTTTACCTCACGGTGCCTCTGAGACAGCCGGAGGAGAGTTGAGGTTTTATTGCTATAATTTCACTTTGGTAAAATTGATCGAATATTTTTCGTTTTTCTTGCTGGTTATAATTTCGCAGCGTTATAAGTTAGTTTTACTTATGGATTTGCTTTTAAATTTATTCGCTTGATTTGCTGTTATTTATCATTCGTTATTTTTTTATTTTGTGTCATTATATATTTTATGATTTCGTATCGATTTTCCGTTGGGATTTTAGATAATTGGTTGATTTTATAAATTCAAACCTTTCTGATTTTTTAGTATTTTTTATAGGTTTTTTCTATATCTAAATCGGATATTTTAACGCGTTGTCGACTTATATTCGTTGCGGATTTATTAGAGATTTGATATTGAACTTGATGAATTTCTTACTTTTCCGTCTACTTTCGCGTGATTTTCCTACGTTTTTTATTATGTTCGATTTTTTCCATGAATTTCGATTATTTTTCTCGCATAAATTGATCGATATTTTGTTATTTTGGACGATTTTGAATAATCGAATTTTTATTATTTCTTCTTGAGTTTTTTTTATTTTATCGTACATTTTCTTGTGTTATTTTCTTATGGTTATTTTCTTACATGTATTTTGCTGAATTTTCTTCAATTTTTGCTGGTCATTTTCTATTATTTTTCCAGGTTTATCGATTAAATTATCGGGATAATATATTTATCATTATTTTCTAATGATTTTTTTCGGAATCTCGGTATTTAATATCGGGTTGGATGGTTTTTCGTTGTTTTGGTTATTCTAGATTTTTTCCGATTATTTTACGATTTTTCTATGTCGGTTTTTTTGTGGATTTTATCTTTTTATGCTATTATCCATTTCTTGGCGCTATTCCAATATATACGATTTATGATTTATTTGTTATTTGTTATAGCATTTTTTGATGCGGCCAGTACTTTTCGTTGTTCGTGAATATTTTACAGAATTTTTAACGATTTTACCGGTTTTTTACTCATTTATTCTTTCATAATTCAATTTGTATTCGTCGTTTATTGGTTTATTATTTTTATTCCAATTTCGTTATTTCTTTGCCAATTCTCGATGTATTTTCTTGCTTTTTACTTTATTTTTTAATATTTTTAGAAGAGATAGGTGATTGGGCGGGCGGTAAAAACTGTAGTGGAAGGTTGACTCCAAAGGCGGCGAGATAGCATGGTTCCAGAGCTTCCAGAACACAACCCTTCGAAGTCACTTTGCATGGACCGGCCGACTAGTAGGATACTTCCCTGCTTGTGAATGGTCTCGTCCGGCATGTAGCGTTATCAAGCAGCTCGCTAGAAGTGGTGGCTGGGACACAGTGGTGGTACCACAAGAAGCTGAAATTAGGCGTCAGTTATCTGAGCACGTTAAATGAGAAGATTCAACACCGGATGTATGGATTATGCCAAATTGACCGAAGTGAAAAGACCAGTGGACGTTAATGTTGTTCATGGCGACAGAGTTCCCAACTGCTCAATTAGTGCCTGTTTATGTACCTTTGTCTTCATATTATTTTCCTGTTCTTCCACAAAATAGTATAACTTGTGATGATTTATTACAAGATAAACAAATTATATTATTTTTGATGAGATTAAAAATTTAAAGGATCAACAGTCATATTTTATCAGGGATAAAACATAATAATTGTAATGTAATTTATATATTCATCAATTATTTTATGGGTTAAATAAAATTTAGGAAGAAATAATTAGGATTATTTGATATATTTTTTAATTATGTAAAGGTGATAAAAATGTAATTTTAGATTATCTATTTTCAAATGAAAAAAACCTATCTAAATTAAGTAGGAATTCATAAGAAAATTATATTAAATGAATTGAAAAGTAATGACGATAATAAGTATAAATACTGTCGAAATTATGTTTTTAAAATATTCTTAGTAATAAATTATTTTAATAGTGTTTCCGACTTTAATATTGCACAATCAGTTACACAATACTAGTGATATTTAATAATGAATATTAATTATTAAATATATTTTTATTTTAAATTGAATGTTAAAGAATACTAAATTTGGAAGAAGTAAGACTGAAGGATCAACTATATCGAAAAGCCTAAAAACATTTTTCAACAAATGGATAATTGAAGGAAATTCTGATAAACAAATTTCTTTAACAAACACAAATAAAGATAAGAACAAATTGCGTTTTCAAAATCTTAAAGCATCTGATAGTAAGAAATCCAAAACTGAAGAACTGGAAAATGAAACAGGGAGTACAGTAATGAGTCTAAGTGAAAAAATTAAAAGAATAAAAACAGAATCTTTTATTACTTCACAACCACAAAGAATACATCGAAATATTTCAATCCGTAAAAAATACTGCAATCAAAAGAAAATGAAACACCAAAATCCCGCAAATGTATCAAACGTCCTTGTGCCTGCTCAGTCTCTTCCTTCGTCTTTGAAATCAATATCATCATTTGAATCCACCTCTTTAAATCAAAAGAGAAAGAAAAAAACAAATAATAAATTTGAGAAAAATTCTCCTAATTCTAAAAAACAAACAGTAAATATCGAAAATTCTTCAAAAACTTCGAGTAATGTATATGAAGAAAAGTTGAAGAAAAAACTTTTAACAAATCAAAGTGATAGCGATTCTTCATATGAAACCATAAATGATATCGTTTCAACTTCAAATGTTTCTCATGAAGTTATAAATGGCAATCTTCATAAGCATCCCCCAGAATCTCGTAATTCATTACTTGATAAAGATATTTCACAAAAGAATAATCAAAAATGTAAAGACACTTTCATCTTTCAACAAAATACTCCTTTAAATGTTAATTTTTCTCTCTTTCGTGGACCTCTTCCTCCACCTCCTATTTCTCCTTCAATTTCTAAATCATGTAATACTGAAAATTTACAAACAAAAACTCCATCGAAATCCAATTTGTCAAACTCGCAACAAAGTCTTAATGTATCTATTAATCCATTGACAAACCATGATACGATTCATTCCGCTCATTGTAAAGATATCATATTGAATATCTCAAACGAATTCAGAAAATCAAAACAAATTTTAAAAATTCTTTCTCCAAAACAGGTAATAAGACGTCTTTCAAGAAAGAATTTACAAAACACGTCTAATTGTGCCCAGAATAAGGTCAGCTCTTCTAACACAATAAGCCGTGACCCTCCCATGGAGACGGAAAATCTTTCTGGACGAGTAATAAAGCAAACCAACGATCAACATCAGTCAGAATCTCACAATACATGTAGTCATAAAAGTAATTTTCAGACAAAAAAAGAAACATATAGTAAAGAAAACAAACATTCCATGAATGGGCAACACGATACTTCTACTGACAAAAGAATGGGGAAAATCATAAATCGGTCTCAATCCACAATTAATACGAATGTTCCTCTAATTACACCTCGTAAAAAAGCATTAGTTTTCCGAAATTCACCGACTAATAATATGAATAATTCGACATCAACTTCCTCATATTCCAATCAACAAACTTCCTCTGTTTCATCCATCAATAATACTAATATCCAAGATCAACCACAACACTTACTTAATAAAAATACTATTCCTATACCCAAACCGAGGTTTAAATATTTGTATAAGAAGGAAACTATTGTTTCAAACACTTGACAATATTTTCATTGTTCTTCCACAACTCATTAATTCTACAAACACCTTCATATAAAATGATTCCCATAATTGTCGATTCCCATAAATGTTGTTGAAAATTTGATTCATACTCCTAAAAACTTTTACCAAGACATTTTTTTCTACAAATTCTCATCTCGTCAATCACAATTGTTATAGTCTTAAATAAAAGATGTTGTATAAAATTTTATTAACCAAAATAATGTTTCAATTGTGCACCTCAACTCCTTTCGAGTATTAAGCCTGAGGCTTTATAGGAGGCCTGGGACGCTGATGGTTTTCAATAGGTACTCCCCCAATGTTGGGATAATAGCATACCCTTGTTCCGCCTGTCTGAAGATGCAACGACGTCATTACGACACCTTTCACCGGGATTGATTCATCCCAGATCATTAAGATGCAATCCAACCATCGACAGCGGGGTCACTACTCCCCACAGCTTTCACACCCAGATTGTAAAGCGTAGCCTAGTGAATGGATTGCTGGCCCATTCCTGAATACGATGCATTACCGGCTTTTTCCGTAATGATCGGCTACCTTTGGGCACTTTGGCCTAGAGACGGAATCGAACCCAATCTAGTTTCTCAGGGATACTACGTAGAAGTATGCCCACTGGCCGCACAGTTGATCCCTGGTTTCAATTGTAAAATTTATCACACTATAAATTCCTATTTTTAATAATTTCTAATTTTTATTCATTTTTAATAATCATCATAAATGATAATATAACAACAGTGCTGAAAATATCATGAATAAAAGTTTACTTAACAATTTCCAAAGAAGAAATAATATTAATGAATGAAGTTCTGGAAGCATCACAAGTACTACAAGAATCAGTTGTACGAACAATAGTACCAGCGCCACTGTGAAGAGTATTTCGAGGACAGTACGAGTTTCAGTAATACTTCTATCAGGAGCACTACGACGACTACGAGATGAACTTCATAACTTAAACAAATTTCAAGTCGTTCTTCTTTGATGAACAACTGTAGTCATTTTGAATCACTTCTTCAAAGTTCGTCTAAATCCCATCAATCAGGCAAATAATAAATCGATCATAAAACTCATTCCGAATAGAAGCTTATATATCTTCTAAAAAATTCTCACAATATTCAACTAATAGCGGACAGAATTTAAAAACATGTTTGAAATATATGTTTGGTAAAATGAATATGATTGAGTTAATTAATTTTCCTTTCGCTGATAAATTAAGAGTTAAGTAATTTTAATTACATTGACTGGTAGGTTATTTTTTTAAAAGATTACATTTAGATTTTAAATAAATTTGTTAAATATTTTCTTTTAAGATTTTGTTTTCACAATCTGATCATTACTATGAGAGGGTGATTTGTGAAGCATTTATGATAATTTAATCATTTGATTACTTACATCAACTTTTACTATTCGAACCGTTCTTTCTAGATTGAGCAATATCACTATCATCTTCCCTTCGATTATTTTACAGAATCCTTTGGTCCTAAAACCAATGTGCAAGCACCATCTTCTAAATTTTATTGGATGTATTTTCATGATTCATAAATTACATAATGATTACATAAACACTGTTTTGATGTGTAAATACGAATATATGGATTGTTAATTTAATCTGATGATGACGATTGATCCATTGAAATTGATTACAATACATTATGAGTAATAATTTATGACGAACGTTTTTGGACTTTAAAAATAATTTAGTCATTCTTTAAAAAACTTTTTTTGGTGTTAAAATAGATATTTTCATTATTGGAATATTAAATATCAGTGAAATGATAATTACAGGGTTATTCACACATAAAAACACGTTCATTCAAATTATAAACACTTCTTTTTATTTATACAGGGTTATTAATACGAATGTTCCTCTAATTACACCTCGTAAAAAAGCATTAGTTTTCCGAAATTCACCGACTAATAATATGAATAATTCGACATCAACTTCCTCATATTCCAATCAACAAACTTC
>MQRK01219297.1:0-16175 GCA_001938485.1 Girardia tigrina
CTCTCCATAGCAACTATTAAGGGGAACACCAACTGGTTAAACAGGGTTCCAAAAGGTTTATCGTTTTGTACAATTTGTTTAAAATTGTAAGCCATGGTCTGTCCGTTGGCGTACATGTCGGCCGTCTGGAGGAGGATCTTATTTACTTATTATTTATCTTATTTATTTAGGATCTTATCCTAAAATATATTTTTAAATGGCGTTTATTTGTTTTTAATAAAAAATTGCCATATTTTTTCAAGTTTATATTTGATAATGTTTGTGTAATTTTAAAATTCATAAAATTCATTTAAGGTAAAATTTATGAAATTAAAATAAAATAAAATATGAATATTATAAGTATAAAAATTATATCGGTTTAAGTTTATAAAACAAATTTTTTTCACATTTTTTTGTAATCACTTTTTTTAAACATTTTAATATAATAAAATTTGGATTTGATGTGGTAATTAACTTCAAATAATTCTGAGGATGTTTCAAGACCATCTAACAGTAACAAAGAACTTATTGAATTTATTAGTTAATTTTATATATTGATGGTATTTTAAAGGTTTTTGGACCTGAACATCTTTTAGTTATAGTCGACCTGAGTCAGTGACGATTTTGTTATCACTTGTTATTTGTCTTTTTTGAACAGTTGTTTAATAATAGCTTTTTATACTTGAATTTTTGTAACTTCAAAAGAAGGATGTGGAAATTTAAAGACAACTTTTGTTGAACTGTCACAATAATTTAGACAAAAGTTTGCGACTCGTCAAGTTTTACTTAACAAAAACTCTTTTGAAACAACGTAATGAAATTTGTGATTGACGTTCCTTTTATTTAATGACAGGCAGCAAAATAATCGCTTTTATCAAATTTTAATTTAAGGCTAAAGTAAAATAATATAATTTCTAAGCTTTAACCTTCATGAATTTTTATTTTTAAGAAATATAAATTTAGCAAGACTTTGTTCGTTAGTTCCAAAAATCACTTCCCAACCAAGCTCTTCAATTGTCTGGAGAATGAACTTTGTCACGTTGGACAAGGAATTTTAGTGTAGCAAAATGATCTTGTCTTCTTCCCTTGCCAGTGTATGGTCTTAGTCTTTCGATTTCTGAGGTGACCTTTCTCAGTTGAGCTGTGTAGTGCTCTTGGTTTACTGTTAGACTTTCTAGGAGCTGTTAATAAAGCAAAATCCAATTGATATCCCACTAAACATACAGCAGTACTTTTTTTCCATACTGATTCGGCCTAAGCTACTGTTTCTTGGAGACAAAATTCTCATAGCAGACCCACCACTCATCTACTATTACGATATTGTAGAGAAACTCTTTTTCTTTTGTCTAACAGCAAGTTATATGCATGTTGAGGTGAAAAATCCGTTTCACCTTAGTAAGCTTGTGAGAAACTCATTTTCCAGCTTTTTTGGATCTTTCTGAGGTCTTTTAAGTCTTGATTTATGGTTGTTTGACTTACGTCAAGATGCTCCACAAATTCTTGTTGCTTTTGAATTGGATCTTCATCAAGAAAGCTCTCTAGGGGATTATTGAGCAGTTTTTTAAGCCTTCTTTCTTTTGTCTCATCGCTCAGTTATAAATTGCCATCGCGCAACCTCCCAAACAACTATGGCGCTTCCTCTAAGCCGTTGCTTCATTTCCAAAAACGGCACTAATCTCCCTAGCAGCTTTGGACGCATTTTTTCCTTTGCAGAATTTTAAAAGTATTGTGACGGTTGTGAGTGCTATCGAATTACATCAGAAAAAAGCTCAATTAAAATGTAAGGATGTAGAAAGTCCTTTAAAATAAAACTATTTTAAACTAATTGAAAACTAAATCAATATTTTAAACAAATAAATTTGATTACAAAATATAACTGTATCAAAATAAAATGAGTAACACGAACCCTAATACATGTTCTCAACTCCACTTTATTACTACCATTATTCTTCTAGGCTCTATTTATGCTTAATTTGACATCTCACGAATTTTCTTCACTGTAAAAATAATGAATTCGCCGATGTAACGAATTCACTATTTTTACTGTAAAAAAATAAGTTAACAAAGAACAACTCGACACGTAACTCAACAACGATAATATTTTTTAAAATTTGTCTACAAAAGATGTTGCTTAACACTAATAAATCTTATTAACACAAATGCACCACGATCAACAATTCTCATTTGCGAAAATAAAGAGAATTATTTGTAAGATTGTTAACAATTCTCGGTTTTCTAGTGATGGATTGTCCACAAGATTTAAACGGGATCTTTAGAGATATTAGGACTTTTGATTCTAGAATAAGTGTAGACACTGTAATCTAGGACGATTCTTTTCCGCAGACGGTAACTGGGTAAAGTAAAAGTTTTGTAATTTTATATTCGAAATTTTTAATGGTCGGAAAAGATTGGTTGAATTTGACAATTCTGGCCAAGTGAAAACTGATCCAAATAATCTTATATCATAATTTTTTAATCGATTATTTAATAATCAATTTTTCTATGGCTTTTTATATTTAACTTCGAATACATTATATTAATTTGTCTTTCGCCATATACGATAATTTTCTTTGATCTTCTCTCTGCCTCACAACACGAGTAACACCGAAAGAAAAACCACACAGACAAAAAAATAAAAAAGAATATAATAGCCCCCTGATACGCAAAAAAACAAAATCACATACTCCTATACACAAACAAAAATGTACATTAATATGGGACACTGTAGTGTGTGAAGTAGCGGGTGCACTACATTCACAAATATCATGAAAAAATCTTTTTCAAAGTAAAACAAATAATCTAAGTTTTGTATTAAATATATATTGAGTGAAATTAAAAAAAACAATACAGAACAAAAAAGAATTAAATCATAACCGTCTAATCTCTTCATAAAATAATTAAAAAATATAAAATTTTAAAATCTTTCGTCAATAAATAAATTACATTTTTTGTTATTTTTCTAAAGAAATTTGAAAATAAAAACGGTGAGGATTAAACAAAAAGTACAATAAAAAATTAATCATAAAAATAATGATTCTTTATTTTCATAAAATAACCGAAAAAAAATTAAGTTTTATTTCTCAAATTTTATTTATAATTAATGATTTTATTGCATCAAATAAAATCAGAATAATTAGAAAAAAATTTAAAAAATAAATTTCAAAGAAATTTTAACATCAATTTTGAAGATTTTAATGAGCAATAAAGACTTACCGAACTAAAAACAACTGATCATAAAAGAAAATAAAAATTGATTAATTTATTAAATTAAATTTTCTAAAATTCGAAAATAAAATAAAATAATAAATATCAATTTTTTAATTAAATAATAATTAAATTAATATTTTTTGTTGTAATTCGATTTTATTTTCGTTAATTTCTATTTGAAATATTAAATTTAATCTAATTGAATAAATTAACAATTTTAAATAAATATATTTATCATTCAACAATGTTTTCATGTAAATTTATTTGATAAAATTCTGTTATCTAATTAATTATTAATTCAATAATTTTCAAATAATTTTATATTGCTTAAATTTTTAGATTTCTTTTAAAAAATTATTTATATTTCAAATTATTTGATTCTCTACTTTTTCCCTAAATTTAAATTATAATTAATATTAAATATATATTTCAATATATTGTGTAATTTTCAACAATAAGTAATTCTTAATATATTATAAATAATTAATACAACCACGGCATATTTTACTCAACATATTAATAATGAAAAAAGAGGTAAATATAATTTTAATTACAAAACGTTATCTTTTTAGAATCTTTATAAAACAACTGCATAGAAAGCTTTAATCTTGGTGGAGAAGAAATCTGAACTGCCTTTAAAAAAGAAATTCTATTATTTTAGAGAGAACAATTTATTATTTCCTGTATGAAATTCTATTTATAAAAACTATAAATAATTATTAGTGATCCGCCCGACACTCAGGTTGCCCCGAGAATCGGACGGAGGTAACAGGGTTGCGCAGGGAAACTTTCTCGTTGTGCTGGGCCCGCTTTAATTTGATTTGACGTTGATTAATTATCCGCAGCTGAAACCGATGCACTGTTGAATCTTTCAACGATTCATGAATTAGAATTTTCCGATTATCATTCGACCTGATGTTCGGCGCGAATGAACCGATAATTACAAAACAAGTCATCGATGCCATCTCAATAAACTCCAAAAAAATAACGAAAAAACAAAAATGAGAAAAGGCAATTTCAATCGATTATTTATTTATCTTTTTCAAATTCCAAAATCATCTCAAACCTTTAAACAAATTCTTTTCCTCAACACTACTTTAATTTTTTTGATAATTGTTTTCTTTTACATTTTAACAATTTTCTCCGATCTTTTGTAAAAAAAACAATTAAAATTATTTCCAAATAAATTTTATAAATTTCATAGTAAAAGAAACAAACCCAAAAAAAACAATTAGAATATCACAAAAAAAGTTTTATTTCTTAGTTTTTTTTCAAGGCGATATGAGAAAAGAAAGCGCGGGATCCTTTAAAATATTCATATATACATATAGATATAATTAATGACATTAACAATATAATAACGATAATTGAATCCCGGACAATTAGTTAGAAATAACTTAACCTCCGGTTTTACGTCTTTTGGATCAGTTTTATCTCGGTAAAAATTGTCGTAGGTTAATATTGAAACTACCAGGGAATGTTAATTTAGGATGAAGAATGCAGGATACATGGCGGATACTTGAAGTGGTTGTCTAACAGAACATATGAGTTTCTGATAAATGCAGTAAATGATTAAGTATGAAATGCGTATTTTTAAAATCATAATTTTATATAAATTTGTGTATAAAAGAATAAAAAAAAGAATATATTTATAATTATTTGATGTATAATAATGATAGCTATTTATTGTCAGTTCAGTCTGACGAGCCTAACTTAAATAAAATTAAATTATCATGTCATTTTAATTTATAATTACAAAATTAAAGTACCATATAGTTTTTTTTAATTGAATTTATGTTAATCTCCTAACCTATAGGTTAAACTTTGTTTGTTGTTTAATGAAGTATTTTTAAATCTTTACAATTAACAACGATATTGATTTGGTTAATAGTATTAGGTTGTTGCAAAATCAATACAGGTTTTTGAACTTAAACTTCAAACAAATGTAACTTAGCATAGAATAAACTTTATTAATCGAAACAAAAACCATCAAAATCAATACATTTTTGCCAACGAAACACATGTATATTGATGCCCATAGTGTAGCACTTCTGAGTTCTGGATGCGATGAAAGCGTTAAAGGCTTAGTCATCGTTTTGGTTTTTGAAGCATTTTTCCTGGAGGAAGTTTTCCAGATGCTTGAAAAAATGGTAGTCGGTCGGTGAGAGGTCTGGTGAGTAGGGTGAATGAGGTAGAGCATTGTAGCCTAATTCTTTTAACTTTTGTAGGCTCGGTTTTGCGATGTGTGTCGGGTTTTCTCGTGGAGGAAAATTGACCCGTTCATATTGACTAATCACGGGCACATACGTCCGAGCTCGTGATGTATTTTATCAATTTATTGGTAATACTTTTCTGTGGTGATCATTTCACTCGTATTTAGAAAGCATTAATGGATGAGAACGGCTGCAGACCACCAAACAGTTACCATAACCTTCTTTGGGTGGAGTTTTGGTTTCTGAAAGTGGTGAGGAGCCTCATTGCGGTCCAACCTTTCAGCTGAACGTTGCTGATTGTCGTAAAATATTCACTTCTCACCACACGTTACAATCCGATCTAGAAAACGGGTCGTTCTTGTTAGGCAGAAGAAGCTCGGGATACACATCGAAAAGTTGATTTTTTCGACTTTCGTTCAATTCGTGAGGCACCCATTTATCGAGGTTTTTCCACTTGCCAATTTATTTCAAGTGCCGAGCGACGGTTGAGGGATCAACGTTAAGCTCTTCTGCGAGTGTTCGAACAGTTGTGCGTAGATCGGCTTCCACCAGCTCCTTCAATTCTTTTTTGTCACTCGTGGATGGATGGCTGTCATGAGGCTCATCTTCCAAACTGGTATTGCCAGAGCGAAACTTTTGATACCAGCACTACAACATGCTTTCGATGATACTTCCCTTGTCTCAAACTTCGTTGATGTTTCAAACGGATTGATCTGCATTACACTCTCGCTTGAACTCATAGAAGTAAATGTTGCAAAAACCACGTTTTAACATCTGCAATGAAAATCAAAATTATTAACAAAAGAATAAATCTGAAAGAGTATAAATTAAGCTTTTGAATGACTTATAAAATCATACATTGAATATCATCATACTTACTTTATTCATATAACATTGCGGTACGTACAAAAAAATCAAAAACCTGCATTCCTTTTGCAATAACCTAATATTATGATTCAAAATTCCATAATTAAATTAATGCACTTACTTATTAAGTTTTGCATTAGTTGTTTTCTATTGTCGAGATTTATATTTTTTACATAAGTTCCTTTAGTTTTTTCACAGTCTTAAGTGCAACATATAGTTTTGAATTGTCGTGGAGCAAGATAGGAGTCGATCTGTTTACCAAACGCGGCTGTTTTCCCTAGAGTTTCCACATCATATCTTCTAATTGATTGCAATATACATCTGCTGTGATCAATGAATTATGTTTAATGATGTTCTAATGTATTACGCCTGCAGCAGACCACCAAACACTCATTATCTGCTTTTTCTATGAATGTTCTGCTTTAAACTGTATTTTGTACTTTATTCGTGTCCAGTCCGCCTGCAGAACATTTGCAATTATCATATTAGATTTAAGTTTCCTTGTAATTGATAATTTGATTCAAAAAAGTATCACATTTATAAAGAGAAATCATCAAAAATCAAAATACTTTTGTTTCTGCTGGTTATTCAACGTTTTCAATTTACCAGCTTGAGTAAAGTGATTCAAAATTGTTTACTTTTTAAAAACAAAGGTTAGCGATAAATCATGAGAAATGTATGAAGGATCTGGCTTGATGTCTACCAGTATTTCTTGGAAACTTTACGACTCAATATTGAGGTTAAAATTACATTTCACGAATTTTTTTAAACTATTTGAGACTTTTACTGTGTAATAATAGCATTATATCCGAATAAACTATTTATGTTTCGATTTTTTTCTGATGCTCAGGTTTTAGGAAGGAACACGTACTTAATAATAATTCGAATTTCTGCTTTTTCTATTTTTTAAACAAGTTTATAAAATATGTACAATCAAACAAAAAACCTGAGCAACAAAATGCTCAATCATTGCAAAATTATAACTATTTAAATGTATTGTAATCATTTCTAAAAATTTTATACTTTACAGATTAGGGGTTTTCAAAATTACAAATATTTATTATTATTAAAATTTTACAATTGCCCAGACGGGACTTTATCTGATTGTTTGTTGGCTGTTTTTTATGCAGCTGCACTCTTCGCCAGTCGGTGCTCACTGCATGTGAGCTCAATACTTCAGTTTGTTCGGATAGATCTAATTCGGAAGATCTAACACGGATAGGAGTGTGCCGTGAAGTTCGAGCATGAACTCACAATTCGTTTACAGAATCTTTCTCGTCTAACACAGGCCCTTCCTGGAGTAGAAGAGTATCCCTAGGATTGTGTTTAGGATCCCGAAACTCCGACAAGTCATGTTCATCAGGTCCATCACAGAAGGCTTTCCACATTCTTGCAGACCATCGTATGTTTGATCGGACAAAGGCAATCGCAATGGCTTTTTCTCTATATGATAGGAAAACGGCATCTAAAGGTTTGCTATTGGCAGGGATCCATGTGCCAAGAGCACCGACAACAAATGTGTACAGTAAAACTGTGTGATCACGTTATTTATCTTTAATTGCATCGCGGAGAAGTTTGTACTTAGCCAAGTTGTCCCTGTTCGCGCTTTCCAAGTTCTCCTTCTCATCAAAAAGACACTTCACATAAATCAATACTATTCGCTTACGATCCGGAAAGAACACTTGCAAATCAACCCTCAAGGTTGAATAAACAAACCTGCAGGTGAAATTTACATACAATTCAGCATTGCAATACTCTTGGATTTCAGTCTTTAAAATGTCAACCACAGTGTCATGGCGAGCATTTATATAGGCCTGAATGAGAAACAACAATGAGAAACAACATGAGCCAAAGTCTCATTGTAGCTTCTACACCTACGACAAACAACAACTTTCTGGAAACGGTATCCAACTTGAAGTGTATATGACTGGCTACGATGAACAAAATCCCATTCAGAGTAGGACAGACGATTATTGAAAACTACAGAAGTTGAGAAACCAGAAAGAGAGAGAGAAGAGGCGGAACGACCAGCACTTGTTTGCTTCTTCCAGTAATTAAGATAGTGAATAGAGAGACACTTTCAAAGAAATATACCAATTTTATCTTTATCTTGTTAACTAATTGTCGAAGAAACCTGATACAATTCATTTTGTAAAAAATGGAGATAATAAGAGATGGATGACTGTCACCAAATTTGACGGTGATCCCAAATTTCTCATGAGAACATGGATGACATGTTGGATTTTATTCCACCAGGATCTAGAAGCCGATTGTTTAGAATCCGTATTAATCCAGTCAAGAATACTTAGACGACTCATCAGTTTTGAAGCATGTCGCAAAGTAATTCGAGCAGCTTATTTCACAAAGATATCAGGTATGATATCAACAAAGATATCAAAGATATGATGTTTGAAGGTAGTAAGAGTGTGTGACTGATTGCACGAGATACTCATCAAATGTAGATGTAAGACATACCCCCCCATGAAGTTTGAAAGAATACAGGTAACCGGTAGAAGCTGATACAGGAAGACTTAATGCTTCATTCTAACCAGAACATCCCAACCTGTTGTGAAAGCTGTCAGATCTGAAAACGGGATGTAAGTGTTAAGAAAGTAAAACACCATTTTAGAATGCACAAAGGTCTGATAAGCATGAAGTTTTTGAGGAGAGAGAGCAGAGTTCTTCAGAATCTCAAGATCATCAAGAATATTCTTAATCACTTGTTACGGAGTGTGACGAAGAAGACGGGAAATAAAACAACTCAAATAAATATAACCTTCATCAGCCTTTTAGTGTGGAATCGGTTGATTATCAAGACATATTTCATTGTTGTCATGATAGAGAAAGTCCATATAGGCACACTTTGAACGTCGGAACTTCATACCAGTACACTCCAGGGGTTTCGCGATTTCTAAATATTTAAATTAGTACAACGAACAAATAAACAAGTTAAATTCAATTTCGTATATCTAATTTGATAATTTAACTTATTGTTTAAATATACCAAACTTAACATAATTAAGCTGAATGCATTTTGGTTGCTAATTAAAAAGGAATATCCTGCAGTTTCCCAGTAAGTGCTAAGACTTCTTGTTCAATTTTCAACCTCATATTTGTGTGACTTTTGATTTTCAGTTCTGACAACCATCAAACTCAAAAAAGGAGCACAATTGCTGCCAGTGGAAGATGGATTTTGTGTATCTGAAGTCCATAAAACCACTACCCGAATCTTAGATTTGTACAAGAAACACTACGTTCATATTTCCCACTGACTTTTTGATAAGAATAAATTTAGTCTATTCAAACATGTACAATATTTTGAACATAAATATTTGTATTTCATTTTAAAAAATTAAGGATTTTATTGACATATGACGATTAAATTATTGCACAGGGGTTCCTCGAGCTATAAGAATTTTTTCATGTGGTTCCACTCCAGCAAGAATGCTGAAGGCCTCTGTACTAGTTGCTCAAAGAACCACAGAACTTGTATTCGTAACTGGTCCTTCATATATCAGATACTAATCCAACTGCATAAAATTAGCCAAAATTGATGGAAACAGAATTCTTGTTATGGAAAAAATTTCATTGCAATTTGAGGAAGAAGAATAAGAAAAGAAACAAAAGTTCAATGACTCGGAAGACAGAATACGTAAAATATGAGGAAATCTATTTTATAAATTCCAGCACTGAAATTTTATTTTAACAAATCTTTTAAAAGCAAATTAAAATTATTGAATCGAAAAATAATATAATGTCAAAAATTTTAATTTTTTTTTAATTTTCTAAAACAAAAATTAATTAATCAATATTTATTTTAAATTTATTAAAAAAAAATTTTTTTTTCTCATCTCTCAATTAATTTCAAAAGTTTTCTGCCGAAAATTTGTTTTAATGAAAATTTTTTTGTTTTAAAAAAAAATAATTTTTTTTTCGCAAATCAAAAATTATTGTTGTTGTTTAAAACAAATTTGACGCCTTTTGCATTATACAAACAAACAGTGTTTTTATTAGAAGAAATTATAATTTATTGCTCATTAATATTTCAGTGTTTTTAATTATCTTGAGATTTTGCATTAGTAATTATATGATTCTCAAGATGATCTTCTTTCTATCATGCTGGTTCATTCTCACTCCGAATGGAAAAAGAAGAAAAAAACCGATTAAATTTTAATTAAAAAAATTCATTTACTCAAACACTTAACTAAATTATATATATATACACGAAAAAAACTGTGAAGAAATTTTCAATTAAAAAAAACAAGAAAATTTTAATTATTTTATAAAAATTAATTCTACCAACTTTCTAAATTACATGTTAGCTTTTAATTGATTTTTTTTCTTACAAAGAAAAGTAACTTTTTTACAAAAATAAGTTTCAGATAAAACATTTTTAAAATAAATTGAATTATAATAAAGGCGAAAATTTTTCGACCCAAAGAAATTCTTAAGTGAGAATACGTTGAATAGTTGACTTGTAGATAACAGGCTCAAGGACTTGTCAGTCTCAATTAGACCACAAATGTCTTCCACATTTTATTCAGTTGTTGAAGTTCGTGATCTTCCAGATCCTTCTCGCCGCTTAAAGGAATCAAATTTACCATCATGAAATTCTTTCACGATTTGATACACCCTTCTGACAATAATTATGTCTCCCCACGCGTTTTCGATATGGCGGTGAATGTCGGTTGCCCCAAAACCATTTTTCACTGTCCAATTCATCACCGATTCCCAATCGCAAATTTTTGTCCTAAAGAGGGCCGTATGCCTTTCTCTGCTAGCGGCGTTCTTAGCCAACTCTCCTGGCAGCCGCAATCTCACTTCCGTCTGGATTTCTCTACTCGTGATCGTCGACTTCTCGAGTTGCGCTAATCGACTGGCCTGACATGCAATCCGCTGAAACACATCGTTTACGGAATTGTTCATGATCGATATGACTTTGCCGGAGATACCAGTGCACTTGCCGCAGTAATAATGTTATCATTTGTCTTTCTTCTTCGATTTTGCTTTTCTTGGATTTTATTTCTTCTTTTACAGACATTTTACGATCGTTTTTGAAGAAGAAAAACGATAACACAACTCCCATTCCGGCATCGACAAGTGCTTTAATGAAACCCTCCGTCAGATAACGACCGACTTTCATTCCAAATTCCTCATCGTTTTTAGAAACCATAATACAATCGCAATTCGTTTTATTAGAAAATAAAACCAAAGATTATTTTTTTATCGATTTTTATTAACTTTATTAGTTAACGAATAACTCCATATAAAATAATGCATTCAAACAAGCATTCAATTCTTAACATTTATATATATATATATATATATATATATATATATATATATATATATATATATATTCTAATTATTCTGAAACACCATTCTTTGTTATAGTGATAATGAAAATCTTCTTTTCTTCTAAAGGGATTTGCTACTCCATGGACCGTGTTGCTACTAAAAATGAGAAGAGCACAACATGAAAATTCATTTGACTTTAATCAATTTATTTAAATTTCAAATATTTTCGATAAATCTGTATTGATTCTAAATCCAGACTATCATATATATCAAAAATCAATAAATGCGAAATTTATTTTGTAACCCCCCATATCTTGTTGATCGAGATAAAAATAGTTTTCCTTTATTTTTTCGATAGAATTAATCTTGGAGAATTTATTCGATTCGAAATAGTGACAATATCTTCTTTTTGTGGGATGAAATTTGCTTGCCAAATAAAATCACTGGATACCTTTTTTCAACAGTAAACGTTTAATCCGTTTTTGATTTTTTTAAAATTTAAATTTCGATTTACTATTGTTTATTTATAATTATCATGTTACTATGATAATTTAAATAAGTTAATTAATATTTATTATATATATATATAGGTTTGGCTCAAAAGTTTCCGCCGATGAATAAAGCTCTCTAAAATTAGTTCTATGCATTCGCGGTTAAGGTAATTTTTACCATGTGCTCTTCAGTAGTTTTGTTAACAATAGATGTTAAAATTTTCACAATTTGAACAGAACTTATTTGAACAATTTGAATTTTGACGAATGTTTCATGGGAATCTCTACTTCCAGCACTACAAAGCAAGGCCCCATTTGGCTACCATCACACAAGAAAAGATTACTCAGCTTCGTCTCGACATTCTTGAACATCCACCATTCTCGGCAGATTTGGCTCCCTCTGATTATTACCTTTTTCGACCAATAAAATCTACCTTGCAAGGAAAGGATTACGCCAGTTCATCTGCTGTAATACACGATATTCAACAATGGGCTGACTCAAAACCGCAGCAATTCTTCCAGGATGGCATCAACAAGTTAGCGGGAAGGTGGCAACGATACATTGAGCATGATGGTGAATATTTTGAAAACTTGTGTGACTTTGATGATTAAATACTTTGTTGATATTCCTTTGTTATTGAAATTTCGGAAGAAACCTTTGAGCCCAATCTGTATTATATATATTTTGCTTTTTTATTTATATGCTGTAGTTCTGGACTAACCCCTTGAATATGACCACTAAAAGCATAGCTCCTCAAGTGGTACTGGTTCATAACACCTGAATGATATTTCAAAATATTACACACGCATTAACTTGAAGCTTGGATCTTGCTCTAACCCACACAAAAACAGAAGGATAAGGGACTTTGCCTTATAGCTCGAAATCTCCCTCTACATTAAGGAACCCGTGGCCACCTGCAAATTTTTTTCTACTGAATCGTCAATGGAGACGATAAATTGGTGTTTCTAAGTGAATATGAAATAAATAAAAATGGGAATGAGTCCTAGGGAGAAGCCTGATCCAAGAAACAAGAATAACATACGCCTTATTAAGTAAATGAATTGCATATTGTGGGTTTAGGAATATCTAATTCACTGGGATATGCTTGGAAAGAACATGATAGTATAAAAGAATCAGTAGAAAGGTTCAATTCATTTGAGCCAATGAGAATATTCAACAAAAAGAATAGGATCAACGATGTGCAACCACAAACCACCAAAACTGTCAAGACGGCACTCTATGTCCTCGGTTTAAAAATCCTTCTGCCATATGTCAAGACGTGTTGAACAATGAATGAAAATACATAATTAGTCGAAGTATTATTATTATTTCTGTTAAAATTTTATGATTTCATTAAATTTATAATTGTCTGAATTAGATATTAATTATTATTATATTAATTATTATTATCATTTTAGTTGTTAAAATTCTTTGATTTCTTTGAAAATAAATGTTTAAAAAAAGGACGGAAACTTATGCGACAGCCAAATAAAATTGATTAAGATCGTGCGTTTATTTATCACAGCTATTTGACATTAAGTATTACATTATTATTGAACACACTTGAAAAAATATTTTAACTTAAACGGTAACGAAATCAAAGCTTTGTAATAGATTTTAGTTTTTTATGTATGTAGCATATGTCACATATCTAAAATTAATACACATCTTTGGTAAAGGAAACAGATTTTGATAGAAGAAGGTCATTTGAATGGTAGAGCTTGGCATAAGGTAATTACGTAAAGATGTGAATATGTAGACATATTTGTAGTAAAATATTGAAATTATTTGAATTAAGTAATGAAATATTTATCATGAACCTACATAATTTATAAGATCATTGAAAAAGTATCGTTTTTTAAAATATTTTCAGTAAAAAAGGATATCACTTTTACAAATACAGTTTATAGTACAAAACATATATTTATCGTGTCTAAAAGATAATCTGTAAAAAATTATTTTTCTGATTAAGAAAACTTTTGTGTTAACTAATTTACCAAACACATTTTATTTTCGTTATTTTCTGTCACATAAGCGATTCAGATATTAGATAAAAAATGTAAAAGATAGGGAAAATACGAAGGTGAGCTAAGACAATTTCTGAAGAGCAGTGAGCTTACGACCAGAAACAAGAAAGATCTTCTTCAGAGTTGCATCTTCCCAATTGTGTATTATGGATCCAAAAACTGGTCAATGAATGTATGAGAACGTAATTAATTTTTGGTTCGCTGATCAAAATTTTAAATAATTTTAAAAAAGATTATTTTGTTGGGATTCTGAAAATATAAAAATACAAAATATATAAATGAGCGTACCCGTTGTCCTAAATAAAAAATTAAGAAAAATAATAAATAAATAAATTAAATAAATAAATCAAATAAACAGGACGGGTAATCCCATTTTAACCTTCCCTTTGTTTGAGCAGGTTGTTCAGGGACGCGAGGCGGTTAATTAAGATAATAATAATAAAGAAATATATAGGTATATAAATCTTAGTAAATAATTATTATTTATTATTATTATTAATTTAATATTTATTTATATTATTAATTTTATCTTTATTTATTTTTAGTATATTATTATTATTATTATTACTATTATTATATTTAATATTCATTCATAATATTATTAGTTTTATCTTTATTTATTTTATTATTATTATTATTATTATTATAATTAGAATTAAAATTATTATCCCTTTTCGGCGAGTTTTTCCTTCCTCCGCAGGGACCCATTCATTAGAGGGTACTCCTGCTTTGGGCGGAGAAGTTCGCCAAAGGATTGTTTTGTTAATATAAAAAAATATAAATAAAATTTATATATTAGTACTATTATTATTATTATTATCATTATTATTACAATTATTTTATTTATAAATTATTATTATAAGTATATCATTAAAATTAATATCATCGTCGATAATTCAGTGCTAGAAGCATTGAATATAACTTCTCAATCGGATTTCAACCTCGACGATTTTTTAATTCCATCGATATAATATCATCAGATCAAACAGATCTGTAGTGACCCAGTCAATTATTATATATAAAATTATATATAGTAAATTTTATATAAAATTATATATATATATATATATTTATAAATTATATAAATAAAAACAATCGATAAAAACAATCATTAATATTACTATTTACAATTATACTATATTGTCTGCGGGGCGTTTTCCTATAAAATAGATTCGTAAAGGAGTTTTCTGCAAACCAATTTATCAATATTCTTCCTGAAAGTGCTCCTCTTTATGTGATCTAGTTTCTGAAAATCTCGTTGTGCAACCGAATGATTCTCTGACGTTTCCAACGACATTGTTACAACAGAAGATCGTTCATTTGAAACTTTTGAACAATAGCCACTAATCGATATCGAGATTTATCCATACCGTTCTCTCTATCTCCTTTGTGATTTTTTTGTTATATAAGTTTATTTATATTGGGTAAAAATAAAAGTTCTATACATATTTATCTTTATTTTTTTGTTGCGTTAAAGGAGTTCACTGAAACAAGATCCTTTGTATTTTTTAACACTTCATTGTACTGACCTTTCTCTATATCCGCATGAATGTCGATGGCTATCCTAATGAAATCACCTGAATATAAAATCAACATTTAAAAATTTTCAAGGACGGAATTTTTTACTGAAACATAAATCCAAGAACATTTTTAATTATCTAACTGCTTTTCTTAATTCTAAAACATTTTTTAATTTTTTTTCTAAAAAATAGTTAACAGTTAAATTCCTTATAAACAGCCTCAACAAATAAAGGAAACTTAACATTATGTTTTTCAAACCTGAAATATTTAATTGAAAGAAAAAATTATTATTAGGATTTCTTAAATATTTTTCGAATGTATTTAGAACACAGGAAATTCATTAGTTACAGCTGTGGACAAAAGTCTGTTGACTTTCACATTTTCTACACATTAAGTGCACATTAAGTTCTTGCCTCCAAACACCACCATGAGAAGTGAAAATTATTTAAATGTATTGAAAGAAAGGCTACAACCCATGATGAATATTCGAGGAACAAAAATATTCATGCATGATGGTGCTCCTTGCCACCAAGCAGTCTTAGTCAAACGCTGGTTAGCAAGTCAAGGTATC
>MQRK01219313.1:0-14146 GCA_001938485.1 Girardia tigrina
AATTGATTTTGTAAATAAAGTTTAAATAATTTTTTGAAATAAATTTTCGAAATAAATTTTCAGGGTTTTAAAAATTAAATAGAAAAGAATTTAATGGATTAATTTGGGTCGAGATAATTTAATTAAATTAACAGGAAAATTTGTTTTAGAAATGTGAATTGTTATATTAATAAATTTTTGTGGTGTTAAATCATGGTTCAAGAATATGATAATAATGAAAGTGGCATAAACGCTACTTACAATTTTAATAATAATTTTAATAAAAATCATATAATCATTTGCTGAAATTACAAAATATAAGAAGCTTCGATTGTTGCTGTAATTGGAAAATAATTATTGAATATAAAAGATGGTTATAGTTCAAAAGCGCACAAAATCTGGAATCCTTTTGGAAGACACAAATATATTTTTATAATTTTATTTATCTCTGGAGCACATATGTCTTTTGGTTGAATTTTATGTAACCTTTTACACCCGACTGTAATGAATTTGTAACACAGACAGTAAAAAATTATGGAAATCTAATACATGAAACAGATAGATCTTATTTTACTAAACATAGTTGAAATAAATGGGATTAACGTTTAATTATTTGTTCATCATTGATGGCTCATCAAGTATGAAATTTGTAGAATTAAGTCAAAGTGATCTCATTTATAACAAGAATGTCATCATAAAGCAATCATCCAAATGCTTTTGTTCCTACTTTTCATCTACTCCTGAGAAATACACTTATCCAACGTTTTTACTTTATCAATTTGAGTCAAGGGATTCAATATTGTTTGCTTTGTAACAGGAAACACTAGTAATAAATGATGAGCACTTTGCGATGGGTCCAACTTCCGGGTTACCTTCAATTTGACACTGTCTATCTGTGTATAACAATTTAAACTCTTCGTGTATAAAATATATAGGTACGGATGATGAAATATGAATAATTTCAACAATATTAAACGAAATGATCTTAGGAAAAACAAGATGAAGTACCCTAATGTCCTCTAAGGCGGCCATTGATTAGTATTATTCACAAATGTACAATCTCCAAAGAGTAATCTATAAAAAGTGATGAGAATTGGTAATTATTTTTACGACGATTTTAATAAAAGTTATTTATGATTTAAGGATATAATGAATATATGACAAATAAATGCATTTGTTTTAATATTTGGTATCGATCGAAAAAATAAATGTTTTTTTCACAACGAGTCTTGCACTCATAAATCTTATCAGACTTGGCCAAGATTATAGAATCTTGGTTGGAATTCCCTCTGTACCCTCCGTATTCACTTGATGTTTTACATTCAGAAGTATACCAAGAAATTACAGAATGTACATAAGACTGGACATAATTTCAATTGTAAAAGAGTTGATAAAATGGTCTTCGAATTATATGCAAATAAGAAAATTTTTTTTTGAATGGAGTAATAAGTGAAGGCGTATGGATCTAAAAAATCCTATTCAAGCTTCAAACCTTATTTCTCTGCTAAGCATTTTCTAATGGAAACTATATGACATGATTAAGTACATAATAATGACTGTCATACATATGCTACAAAAACTAATGTTAAATTAGTCTGACAATGGAAGAAAGTTCACAGAAATTACTATTAAAATTTTTCTTAAATTGCGTGCAATATTTTTTAATATTAGAAAATTTTCCAATTTTAATGAGTTAAATAATACTAATTGTATAGATCTATACTTTTGAAAACCATTATTAATTGATAACGCTGCCTAAGCATTATCTACAAAAACATTAAAGGCCTTCTTACTTCGTTTATCACTTTTACATAGAAATAACTAAACGTTAATCTTAATAAATTAAATTCAAATGAATATAAAAAATTATTTTGAAATAATTCAAATTAATTAAATACGGATTATATACGGTCCATTTCTTGTTGACAGTTTTCTAGCGATTTGCCTTCGTCTGCCTCCAAGAGTCTCTATGTAAATTGAGGATCCATTGTGATATGATCCGTCATATTCCTGTGACAATCTCTTCTAATCAGAAAAAAATTCTGACTATTTTAAGTTAATGTGAAAATTTAGTTGATCGATTTATACATTCATAAATAATTTGTAAAAATCAATGATAAGAAGAGATTGGAACAAATTCACAATCTTCTGCGGATAAAAATATCATGAGGGTCATAAGTAATGAATGTCCCATTCAATAAAAGTAATAATCACTTATTACGAAATTTTTGAAATTAATTTTGAAGAAAGTTTGAGGAGATTCATAAAAAAGAAAGTAAAAAAATCTAATGCTAAAAATACAAAGCCATGATGACTTATAAACAGAGTCTATTTGTCTCTTTATTCTAAAATCCAATGTTGATACTATTTCTTGTGTTTTTAAACAATCCACAGACTCAAGGTTATCATTTTGTCGTCCGTACAAGAAGTTTAAAATTTGGAGGAAGAGATAGTAGCCCGAGGACACGAGTTTTGGACTCCATTAAAGATGGGAGATGAATTCGATTGCATCAAGTTCTTGAATCTTGTTAATGATCATTTTGCCTTGTGAGAATATACTTAATCGCGTTGTAACAACACGTGTCTTTAGCTGAGATGAACAGCAAAACATCTTCTAAATCGCCATGTATTCGCTGGTGTTTGGAATAGTAGAATTTTGTATTCACATTGTGACTATCTGCAATGTATTGATCTCTCATAATTTCATCATACACATAGAAGCCCTATATGTTATAACTAGGGCAAGTTTTTTGTTGCATTTGTAACTTTTGCAACTTTTTTTAAAAAAGTGCAACTTATTGCAACTTTTCTAAAACTTATTTAAAACTTGTTTAAAAAATGTTTAAATAAAATTGTTTAAATAATGGTAATTATTTAGGAATTAACCATTTGAATTCATTACAATTTTATTAATTTAATAAAAGGTAAGTTTAAATTCAAAAATATTTTGTATTATTTGATGTTTTCATAGAACCACAAGGGCCAAAAATTTAAAATCGAAATCCGAATTATACATGAAAGAATTTCCAAAATATTTCATTGCAACACCTAATAATGATTTATTTTGTTTATGCTGCAATTCTGTTATTAATCACGAGAGACGTTCGACAGTTATGAAACACATTAAATCTGATAAACACCAACAGTCAATACTCGTCAATCAAAAATCGAGGCAAACATTTATCGACCGAAATGTATGTAAAAATCAAAAGTAGCTTAGTTTGCCATTTGCATAACCCTGGTAAAATCAACAGCAGATTTCGATTTTTGAATGAATACCTATATGAAAAACAGCGTGATGATTTATGCCATCTTGGATGAACGATTTATAAAAGAATTTTCACAAATGAAAAAAAATTTGATATGTTTTCATGACCCATGCGCGACAAATCCGAGTTTAAATGATCGTAAACTTTCTAAACCTATTTTTAGACACATAAGGTTATAACTTATAACCTTATGTGTCTAAAAATAGGTTTAGAAAGTTTACGATCATTTAAACTCGGATTTGTCGCGCATGGGTCATGAAAACATATCAAATTTTTTTTGATATCAAATCTTAAGTTTCCTTGAAAATCTACGTAAGCTTGTAGCAGGACTTTGCCAACTGATTGGTGGATGAGTAACAACTTGACCAAGTAGGGTCTCTGGATGCTAAAATGATCTGTAGCTTTTTATTTCTATCCCACATCTTTTGAAATAGCGAAGCACTACTTTACCTTCCACTTCGCAGCTTTCTTTCAGAAGAAACGTGAAAATTTTTGAATATTCAAATATAAAAAAAGAGACAATCTGCTACTGCCAGAAGAAAATCATCAAATAACACTGAATATCATAATATTCCCAAATAAAATTTTATCACTTCAATTTTAGATAATTCAATATTTTTTATAACATATAGGTAACTATAATAGGTGTTATTAACATTTGGTCATTCGATTTTCTTTATTATTGGCTTCCACTCTTATGTTACTGTACTTGAACATCTAAAACCAATGAATTGTTATGTGATCAAATATGAAACTTAAGAACATCTCGAAGTTATTGATATAAAAGTAAGATATAACTTTGATTCAGAAAATAAAATGTATAATTATGTTGTTAATTCGTTATAAAACATTGGAGTAAAAGGTCTCCAATCCATTTCTGAGTAAATATGGAATAATTTGGACAGGTTTCATTTGGATGTGTTTACACTTATCTCACAAACTTTTATCAAATATTTATGTAAGAGTTATAAGATTAAAGTAGATATTTTAATTTCTAATATTAAATTATCAATATTTTAATATTATGTCATATGCCATTTATTTATAAAATACGGTTAAATTAAAAATCATAAAAATCTTCTAAAAATTGATCAAATATTCAGAAATATTCAGAAATTGTGATAAAATACATTTTGGAAAATTTAACGCTTTTTTTTTAGAAATTATGTCGGATGAAGAGTAACATATAAACGCCACTAATGACACTCCTAACAATTTACAAACAAAATTAAAAAATAATTTTAAAATATTCAATTTCTTGGTATAAAATCAATTTATAAATAGATTGATGTTGATAATACACAAACATTTTAAGTCCAAAAATAAAATAATATTCTTTACATCAAAATTGAAAAAAATTAAAAAAAATAGAAAAATATAATGCTCATATTTTGCCAAGCGAGTTTACATGGAACTCTAATTATTTTTCATGACCCACAGCGATGAAGAACTTTAATTGCTTTTTATTTTTTTCTCTAACACTCAAAGAGCCTATTTACATATTTATATGTTTTTCCACAGTTATCAAAGAAACACTTACTTAATAGAAAAAGAATTTAGAAAAATAAAACTTAATAAAACAAATGTCATTATATTTTATAAAAAGAAAATTTTCGATGTCAAATTTTTAATATAATATAATATAAAATAATAATAAAGTTTTATTTTTATAATTTATTATTAAGAGTATGGAAGATAATTTAAATTTTGAACCGTTACCCTCGGTCCAAGAGATTATTTCCAAAGTCGAGGCATTAAATGAGCAAACGGGAAAGAATAATATGTCAAAGTCTTTGCATCTGACTCATGAAAAACCGCCTACTCCATTAAGTTACAGATCGGGAAGTCAAAGAGTTTTAGATAATATTCAAAACTCACCAATACAAACTGATTCATCAATGCAAAGTCAAAAAAGATTGTCAGGATTATACAAAAAAGTAAGCGTAAAAATAGTTTTTAATTAGTATATAAAACTTTATATTATTTATTGGAATACTAACATATCTACAAAGTCTGTCCTTATGACCCCAATTAAAAAGTTTTCTAAACGTTTCGTTGTCAAAAAACGGTTTTCAGTTTCTGAACCAAATCGTATACTTATCCATTTAACTTTAATAGAAAAAGTATTTTCTTTTTTAAAGCAAGTGAACTCGAAGTGGTATTTTTCGAAAAATAATCCAAAAAGTGTTTTTGTAAATGTAATTTTTAAAGTAGAGATAATGAGGGAGGTTCGAAACACCTGAACCCATTTGGGTGTGCCCACCTCCAGAGACAGTTATCATTGAGCCTCTTACTAATTAACCACATCAATTCTAACAGTCACTTCGCCATGTTTCGATATAGGGATACTAAAAAAGGAACATTTAAAGCGGCGTCCTGAAAAGAGCCTGGTCGGAGGCCTTTTTCCTTGCACATTTGATTGTGCCATTGAAATACCAATCGCTCTTGTAATACAGCTCCGTAATACGGCGCCATTGTACATCGCGGATAATCCCGACATTATCAATCGATATTTCGCATTTTTTTTTCAATCAATTTTTGTAGAAAAAAAAGGGATGTTGGTTTTCAGAATCAGTGTTCCAGCAATAATCGAAAAGCACCAGTCACATTTAAGAACGAATTGAGAAACTCGAAGTAATCGGTGATCAATAACACTTGAGCATTGTCGGGTTGAAAGCATTCGCTGTAAAACACGATATATTTTGAAAGTGACGGTGATGAGTCGTGCTGCTGTTGCCGCTTTGTCGGTTCCAACACGACAGGAACAGATTCGACTTCACTGAAGAACAGTAGTAAATTATCGTAACTACTTCTATTATTCAATCGATTCAAAAGATTGCAGTCACAAATTCGACACACACCACTCAAATAATTTATTTAATCAACAATATTTCAATTTCATATTTATTGTTGCCACGTAACAGCACAGATAAACAAATTTTGACTGGAACTTTCCAGATTAGAATTTTACAATCAAATCTTATAAAAAATAGTTTTTAATTTGTAAAATGCTTTTTAAAAATTTTTTTGAATAACAAGAAAATTTAAATCTCTATCCGGAAACATTTAGTAAAAAACAATCAACAAAAATTTACCATTCCATGGAAAAGTTAATCTTCTTTCCAATTGATAGAAACTTGAACTCATAGTAATTATCGTAGATCTAAACATATTCTTCAAAATTTTAAAACAACCACAGTTTAATTAATTTTCTAGTATCCTGTGACTTTAGCAACCAGAAAATTTACTTATTTTCAGCTCTTTTAGAAGGCTACAGCCGTGTCTCATATGTAACTATGCATTGTACCCGACGAAAAAATAATAAAACTGATAAAAAATTAACAAAAATAAATCAACAAAATTTCCTTCTTTATAAGACCTATTTTTGGTTTCATCCTTCAGTCTTAAAAATGTATTAATTTCCTTTATCGTTAATATTATTGTAATAAATGTTTTTAAATTTCCTGTGGCGTGAATTAATTACTATTAAATGATGGATCACATTATCTTAGGAATTATATTATATATTATGATTTATAGTGACATTACATTATTCTATAGTACAAAAAGATCATTTAAGCATTTTCTAATAAAGAAAATTATTTCAGGAGGAATATTTTTGGAATATACTTTATTGTAAATTTATTTTGTTTTATGTAACAGGATGATGTACCCCCGAAAGAAATCAGGATTAATTGATCTATTAATTATCCTTATTATAAAAATATAATTTAGTTTAATTTTATCTGTATATTTATTATTTTCTAATTTAATATTTGTTTATTCAGAATAATTCGACTCCTCCGAAAGGAAAATCTATTTCAAATATGCCATCGGATTTTCAAAAAGTAGAAACAAAAACCTTTTGATACTATATTTATCTATAATTTTTTTATTATAGTTTAATTATTAATAACAAAACTCATCCATTTCTGAATATATTTAGGGACTGTTAGGTTCGTGTTCTTGTTGCGATGAGATTTCCGAAAAAGACATTCTTGAAACTTTTATTTAATAACAACAATAAATATATTATTTAAACAAGTTTTGTCTAAGTAAATTTCTAAGGAACGATTTATCCTTTGTCTTGCACAAACCAATAATATCTAAATAATTATAAATATAAAAATATGTTATTTTATTCCATTCTTTTTATTAGCTTACTTCCTATGTATATATATATATGGAATTTAGAAACCTGTTTTTGAAGGCCCTCTACTCAATCGATTTTCTTCAAACTTGACACTCTTACTCATTCTCGATGACAATAAATGATTATTATTATAATTTGATCGATAAAAACTTTTTAAGATCCCAAATGGGAAAAAAAGGTAAATTCGGAGTTCCCGAATAATATTAATTGCAAGATATCTACTTATAAATTATAAATTTTTATTGTGTTTCTTTACTTAAAATTATTTAAGTGTTAAATTTTTTAAATTTTAAAAACTTTGTTGGCAATGTAGAGTTCTGTCTGCATAAAGAATGGATATAAAAATTTGATATTTTGATTTAAAAACTATTATAAACATAAACTATTTTCAAATATTTTATATTAATTTTTGTATTTAATTATGTTTATTGTTTTTAAATATTGTATTTTCTTTTGAATAATCATTTTATTAAACTTCATTAAAATTTAATATTTATTATGATATTTAGTTTTTTATTTTGTATTTACTTTAAAAATTTAATAAATTCTGTTAAAATATTTTCCGGATCTTATATTTAATTAGTTTTCAAATCTTTTTCATTTATTAATTTTATTATTTTAAATTTAATTCGTTTTTTAAATCTATTTAATTAAAAATTTCATTATTTCAAATTTTATCTAAAACATTTTTTAAAAATTATTAATATTGAAACTTTATACCGCATTTTATCGTCTTTATTTATTTTACAATAAAGTTCTATTTTTTACTTTATAATTAAATATTAATTTACAGGTTTATTAATAATTATATCCACTTTATTAATATTTATATCCAATTCAATAGTTAATTAATAACTTTATGTATTTGAATTAAAGAAATCATTAAAAAAATTCATCCCAATATGGAAAATAATAACAACATCAACAATGTCACTGTTTCTGATCAAAGGTTAAGGGCTAGGAAGAAAAGAATCCCATTAACATTAGAAAAGCTAAAACTAATTGAAACCATGGATGAAAAGGGCGACTCGGTATCAATCATATCTGAGCGATTAAACTTATCTAAATCAACTGTATATAAAAAGTTGGAAAAAAATTATTTATGCAAGGAGCAAGGTAAAAACGTATATGGGTTGATAAAGAAACCTGACCCAAAGGTACTGGAAGTCAATGAAAAGAGTATGATTTTGTCCGATATAGTTCAGGAAGATAATGAATTGACACAACAAGGAATGGTTTCCAAACTGAAAGAAAATGGTATCTTTGTATCTCAGGCGACTGTATCAAACTGCTTCAAAAAATTAGATATCACCAGAAAATGTTTAAAGTTACGTTCAAGTGTTGTCTTAAATGATACACAAAAGAAAGATTTAAGCAAGAGAGTTTCTAAGAGATATGATTAACAAGCGCTTGTTTTTCTTGGGTGAAACAGGCTTTATTCTCCATATCTCTAAGTCATATGGATATTCTCCTAAAAATGTTGATGCGATAAGACATGTTCCTTCAAACCGTTGAAGAAATCTTTCTTTGTTAGTAATAATTTCAGATGTCAAAGTGATGAATTACAAGTTGTTGAGTGGTCCATACAATACCGAAAATTTTTTAGCTTTTCTTAATGATTGTTTTTTACAAAATATTTTTGAGCCAAATTCGATTTTAATCATGGACAATGTGAAGTTTCACCATTCTGATAGTGTAAAGAGGTTTTTACAAGAAAGGAACATTAATTTTAAATATCTTCCTGTATATAGCCCTTCTCTAAATCATATTGAAGAAGTCTTTAGTGCTCTCAAAACAAGATACACCTCTTACAGACCAAGGCCAACATCTATAAATTAGATGTGTGAATTATTGAACACTCTAATTTCCTTCATGAACGACAATGATTCGTTTAATTTCCAGAATTTATATTTTCATATACACGAATTTGTCAGAAAAGCATATAATGGAGAGCAATTTTAAATAAAATCTTACATGGCTTTTTTGTTTCTATTTTAATATACTTGTAAAATTTTGTATGGTATATCGTACATAAGAGACTTTTACTAAAAACTAAAAAAATATTAGAAGTATGGCTTAAAAGCATATATTTTTGAAACAAAAATGAATTAATACTATATATATAAAAATATTATAATTTTTAATAAAATGGATATAATTATTAATAAAGTGGATATACTTATTAATAACCCTGTAACATGTTTTTTATCTTTGATTCAAAAATTAAAACGAGACTTAAAAATCCTCACAAAGACAATATATTTCGGCGGATCAAGTGTCATTTCAGGTCACTAACTAATTTTTTAATTCACCTATATATAAATGGTAAAATAATGACTATAAATAGATTGCCTAATATCACGCAAATAAAATATTCTCACGTTGCCCTAAAATCAATTTTTAATCGGCAGTCTCAACCAGTTTATTGAGAATTTTTGATTAGCATGATTTCATGCAATCGATTACGTAGTCATAATTTTTGAATTCATATACTGATAAATTAAAATATTTGTCAGTGATTTGAAAATGATGGTTGATCTGTCGAAATATATTTTCTCTTATTATATTTTGAAACGAGTGAGTTTTGTTATTAATAAAAAATTCATCCGGATTGAAGCTTATCAATTTAATTATTGTTTGTTATTTCAAGTTACACATGGCATTTTTGGATCAAAAGCAAGAAAATCAACGATTGCGTCAAGAATTGGCGGAGAAAAATGAAATCATTACCCAACTTGAGGCGAATCTAAAGAGTTATGAACCGTGGCGATAGAGAATCCACGATAAAGTTGGTAGTGTGACGAAACTAGAAATATTATTGAGAAAGTTTTGATCAATGAATAAAGAACAGTTTTGATATTGTTTATGGTTTTTATATATCGTATGTTCAGTGTTGTTTTAATGAGAAGTATTTTACGAAATTTATTGAAAAAAAACTTATTAATAAAAATTTATTTAAAGAATTTTAAATCTTTTATTTTTATCAAATTATTTTTTCAATTACAATCACTTTATTGTATGTGTCCATTTACACCAAAATGCACATCAAATCGACATGAAAATAGTCGAACTAAGTCATTCTAAAGATTAATTATTATAAATTGTAAATTATTCTTGGTTTTTACAATATAAATTTAACTTGTCAAACCAACAATTTTAACTACATACATATTCCGTCAGATCCCTGAGTTGCCCCAAGAACCGGAGGGAGGAAGCAGGTGCGCAGGGTTCAAATTTGTCGTCTGTGCTCGGCTCATTGCAAGAATATTCTTTTCTTTTTCGATAGAAGCAAGAAAAAAGGTTTGGTGTTGACGAACTGCCACAACCATTAGTCCCACAATTCTACGGTCCAATCCGAAATAAATCGATTTCATTATATTATTATCGATATCGACCAAAATGACGTGTTTCTTGTCGTACGAAGAGAACGCTCTAGCTGCATTTACAATCATCGATCGATGAGAATCAGTATCAAATATAATTATCGTTAATTCATTCGATAAATTGGTGATGTTATCTTTATCTGATGAAAGCGAACACAAACAAATCGGTAAAGTAATTCGATTGTCGTAGAGAATCCACTTCTCATCATAAGTCGCAATCCGATAGAGAAACGAGTCGTTCTTGTTGCGCAGAAGAAGCGCGGAAGACACCTCAAAACAACGACTTTTTTGACTTTTGTTCAATTCTTGAGGTATCCATTTATCGAGCTTTTTCGAATTTCCAATTTGCTTTAAGTACCGAGTGACGATTGAGGAATCAACGTTAAGCTCTTGTGCGATTGCTCGAACAGTTGTGCGTGGATCAGCTTCCACCAGCTCCTACAATTCATCGTTGTCAATCTTCGATGGGCGACTGCCTTGAGGCTCATCTTCCAGGTTGGTATTCACAGAGCGAATCTTTTGATATCAGCGCTGCACCGTGCTTTCGTTGACACTTCCCTTGCCCCAAACTTCGTTGATGTTTTGAGTGGTTTGAGCTGCACTTCGCCATAGCATGAACTTGTAGAAGTAAATTTTGCGAAAATCACGTTTTGACATCTGCAATTAAAATCGAAATTATTAACAAAAGAAACATTAAAATAAATTTTAGACAAATATGTCTGAAAGACTATAAATTGAGCTTTCGACTGACTCATAACATCATACATGCTTTAGTCGTATAACATTGTGGTAAATACGAAAAAATGAAAAACCAGCCTTCCTTTTGCAACAACCTAATATCTTATGAATTTTGTAAATAACATTGACCATATCTAATTAACTAGTTGACAATACAATACAAATCAAATCGAATGATTTAGATCTGCATGACCAAGCAGTGAGCTAGTTATTATATATACTACCCAAATTGATATGTATTCGGACACGTAAAATAATTCTTATTAAAAATTTTAAATTATAAATAATATGTACTTATTTGTATGATAGATGAATTAATTTGATATTTTACGATAATCTAAATACAATTCTAAAATAATTTGAAGAAATCAAATAAAAATGATTAACTAATAAAATTTTTTTTCGCATTTAAAAATTGATAAACTAGATTTGCCTTAATACACAAAGGAGTTTTGATTTGTTGGAAAAATAGTTCCGGCATTTATTAGTTACAAAGATTATTCTCAATTTTAAGCCAACAGGTGTTCGATGTTCTAAAAATCGTTTGAACTCTTTTGCTCTCTCTGAGTACGGTAATTTTGATTGATAGTCATTTGATTATCAATGTCATTTCCCGAAGTTATATTTGATGTATTATTTGATTTTAAATAACTGGATTCAACAGTATCTTTTATGATTTTATTTAAATACTTTTTATTAAATCCATTTTTAGAAAGCATATTATGAAGTTCATCAAATTCATTATCAAATATCTCAAAGGTTGATGTTAAACCCCAGACTCTATGTACCAAACCTATAATCATGTTCCTGTTGTATTTTGGGTCAGAAAAATTGTTTGGACAACTGTACAAACCGGTATCAGTTGGTTTTCGATATATTCGAGTCTGATATTTATCTTTAATTCTTTCAATTAATACATCTAAAAATGACAGTTTATTAGTATTTTCCATTTCAAAGGTAAATTTGATATTAGGGTGAAGACCATTTACAAACTCTAAAAAGCGTGAGACTTCACCTTTAAATATAAGAAAAGTGTCATCAACAATTCTCGTATAAAATAAAGGTAATTCACCATTAAAATTATTGAACTTTTGTTCTAAATTATGAAAAAAGATAGATGCCATCAAAGGTGCTAAAGGTGAACCCATAGTGATTCCATCAGTTTGCATAAACCATTCCTCATTAAAAATAAATGGTACGTTTTTAGTACTGAATTCCAATAATTCTCTTAATGCTTTACTACTCAATGACTTAGTTTTATCTTCTACCAAATTATCCCATAATTTAACGCATTAATTTATGGTTTCATTCAATGAATTATTGGTGAAAAGATTTATTATATCAAATGAAACCATCACTTCACGGTCTGATTCAATATTCCAATTCAAAATTCGATTAAAAAATTGAAAACTGTCTTTACATTCTAGAGGATTATTAACCAAAGGTTTTAATAATCTCTCTAGAATTTTTGCAACTTGATATTATGCACTACCAATCATAGACAAAACAGGTCGCATTGCATTACCTTCTTTATGAATCTTAGGTAGACCATAAAGTTTCGAAGGTTGCGATCCTTGTACTATAAAACCATTTTTTAATTCTTTATTAATATCATTAGAAAATTAACTTGTAACTAGTCTATTAATCCTTTTATTTAAAGTCTGCCAATCCCTTTAAAAGATGAACACACTTTAAATAAAAATTAATTGGCGGTCCTTTTGTATCTATTCTGCGTTTTATCAGCGTCGTGCATCCTATATCTTATTTATCCGCCATGAAGACTCTTTTATGCTTCTCTACGATATTCATTATCTTTGGTTTATCAGCGATATGCATCGTATTTTTGACTTTCTGAAATCGTTCCTCGTCTGTCACTTTCCGGTCGAATCTTGTTTCTAAATTACATACCTGAAAATTTTGATCGAGTATTTCATCGTTTTTCTTTTTCTAACATAACTCAATTCCGAACTCACTCTGACAATTTATCCGCCTATTATGTCTGGTTTAATGTCAGTTACAACTATAAGCATTATATTTCTCTGTTTGTCTTTGATATTCACATTCACTGATATCTTACCAATACATTCTAGTGGACTATTATTAGCACAGTATAATTTAATATCTACTGCTTCCAATTTCACATCCTTTAGTTTATCGAAAATTCTCTTGCTCATGACGTTCACTGTAGCCCCAGTGTCTAATAAACAGACCTCTTTGATATGTTGTATCTTTACTTTTAAACTTGGTCGACCTTGTATTTTGTTGTTTACGATATTTTCAGCTTTTCGTTCTTCTGTCGTAAAATCCTGGTTTCTTCGCTAGTATTTCTGTCCTCTACTGGTTCAACTAACCATTTTCCACTATTATCTCCGTATACATCTTTTTATAAACTTCCGAACTTTATCATTTAATATTTAATCATTTATCATTTAATATTTATTAAAATATTTAATTTATCATTTCTACTGCTTTAATATTTTCTGATTTGTCACTCATTACGTCTATAATATTAGGTTTTTCGATATGAAACGGGTCAAACTTCACACCTTACATTTCAATCGCGTATAACTTAACTTTGAACTATCGTATGAAAATAAATAAGGTATTTCTTGACAGATATATTA
>MQRK01219313.1:15239-25573 GCA_001938485.1 Girardia tigrina
AGTGTGTTGACAACATGGGGGGATATTTTGATTAAAAATAAAATGTTATTATTTAAAAAAAATCGATTTACATTTTACTTTAATTTTGACCCGTTTCATATCGAACAACCTAATATCTGTTATACTACTTTTCTATAAATACTGGTATTTTGGGAGTCCTTTATATTTATTAGTTCACTGCTCCGACTGACTCCACTTCTGTCAAGGCTCTGTCTTTTGTGTGACATTCCTCCATTACCGATTCTTCATATTCTACTTCAATGTTCGCTACTAATCATCTAAAGTCACCTCTTCTCCTGTCTTCTCTATCTTTATATTGTCGTTCATTGTAACCCCCTCCTTAATAATAGTTATTCGTTGATCTTTGTTGGTTTCTTCTTCCGTTTAAGTTGATGTAATATTCGTCCTCCCGATGACTTCTATTATGACACAGTTCACATTCGATATTCGGACAGTTTCTTCTTACATGTCCCTAGTGTCCACTATCAATCTAAAATTACCGTACTCAGAGAGAGCAAAAGAGTTCAAACGATTTTTAGATCATCGAACACTTGTTGGTTTAAAATTGAGAGTAATCTTTGTAACTAATAAATGCCGGAACTATTTTTCCAACAAATCAAAAACTCCTTTGTGTATTAAGGCAAATCTAGTTTATTAATTGAAATGTCATAAGTGCGAAGCCTTGTACATTGAAGAGACAAGACTTCATCTCCGCACTAAAATTGCTGAACATACTCAATCGAGTAGAAATAGTTCGATATTGAGCCATATTAAAAGATATTAAGGTAATCTTATGGATTACAATAAAGATTTTAAAATGAATTTAAATAATTTTGACACAAATTATAAAAGGATTATTGCCGAAGCATTGTTAATAAAGCATCATAAACCATGCTTAAACGTGCAAGGTGATTCATCTAATCATATTAAAGTTTTTTAAATATCATTAATATACTTTTTTTTTAAAATGAAAAAAAGCATGTCTTAGAGACGTATGACGTAATAGTTTTTCAACTATATAAATAAATCAAGCGAACATTCTAAAAATCCTGAGTCACCATTCCATCATCTTTAATAAAGCATTGAAATGACCTGTTGAAAGTAGATTATTAAAAAGAGTATTTTGAATCAATATTAACGTTAAAACTTGTATTAAAGGTTTGTGATCTGTGTGGATCTTGTAACAACGAATCACAAATCTATAGTACATTTGTGTTAAATCGCAAATGCTGACTTCTTAGAGGAATAAATAGCGTTAAGTAAATGAAATGGAGCAATAACAGGTCTGTGATGCCCTTAAATGTCTGTGGTCGCACGCGCGCTACAAGGCAGAACCAGCGAGTTTTATTCCTAGCTAGAATTGGCCGGGTAACCTGCTGAATCACTGTCGCATCAGGAATAGTGGATTGAAATTATCCCACTTGAACGAGGAATTCCTAGTAAGCGCAAGTCACTAGCTTGCGCTGATTACGTCCCTGCCATTGGTACACACGCCCGTCGCTACTACCGATTGATATTTTGCTAATTAAAATGTTGAGTGTGAGTAATCAAATCAACAATTCGATAGCGGTCGTCACTCAGTATGTCGATGATCTCCATCCGTAAGTGACTGAATCAATGATCTACGAAACGTGACCTTTGAGCGGAACAGTGTTGTCGATTTGTGTGTGTCGCGTATGATACGAATTTATTTTTATTTTATTTTATTTATTTGTTTTTCAAAAAATTTCAATGTATATATATATATATATATATATATATATATATATGTCTATACATTTACACATTAGCATTCTACATCTGAATCAACATGTATTCCTGAAGAAAAGTCGATTTTGATGCAACGCGAACAAACGTTACGGAAATTGAGGATTTGAGAACGTTTACTGATCCTCCTCAGAACTACAATTTATGATTAGAATATTGAAAACCGTCAGCTGTCGACTACACTTGTAATATCATTGACTCTTATAAATAAAAAATTCAGAAAAGTCTAACAAAAGTAAAAGAGATAATAATAAAATCTTTACTAAAAATGTCAAAAAAATCCATTTTAGAAAAAAATAAGAATCAAAGTAGTTTTAAATAACTTTTTCTCAAGAGGTTCATAGGTTTGATTGCTTTGTTCAAAGTAAATTTATTAAGGTAAGTCGGTTTTGCCAAAGCCTTTTATATAATACGAAAATGTTAAAATAGTTTCAAAACACATTTTATAATTTTTTATTTATTTCTGACAGTTTTAATACTTTATAAAAGATAAACTATATTTTGTTATATTGCGTCCTGAATAAATCATATGAATGATATTTATCGTGTCTCCGTTCGCACAAGCTTCTTTTTTTCTTCTCACACTTCAAAAGAGTGATTTTTTTACTTCAGTATTTTCATAAATACATCACGAAATTTGACATATATATTTTTTAATTAAAAATAATCTAATTGAAAACATTCTTCTCAATAAATTAAAAGCAGTCTTAAGTTTATTATTCAACATTATGTCAAAGTTATTAAAAAAGTTTTTAAAAATTTAAAAAAATATAAATGAAAAACGAAATGCATCCATTTTAAACTATATTGCTTAATAAAAATATATTTCGATAAATCAACCATCATTGTCAAGTCACTGACAAATTATGTAGTTTACTTGGTTGACATAAATGTAGTTGCGACTGCCGTTTAAACATAATTTAGGCCAACATAGTTAATATACAATTCTCTACACGTCACTCGCTTTCAATAACCATAAAAATGGTTACTTAGGATCTTGAAATTATTGATTTTTTATATTGTCTTAGGTTGATGCGAAAGAAATGTCGTTTTTTAACCGTCAACTTTAAAAGAACATAACTGTCTTTAGAATTAACTTTATTAGTCAAAATAAAAACCATTACATTGAACACACTGTTGCCAACGGGTAACAAGTTTTTCATTCCAGTTTCATAAAATCCTGGAGTTCTAGAGGCGATGAAGTCGTCCAAGGCTCTTTCAGCATCTCCTTGGTTTCTGAAGCATTTTACACGAAGAAACTGGCTGAAATGTTTTAAAAGGTGATAGTCTGTGGGAGAAAGGTCTGGTGAGTACAGTGGATGAAAAAAGTTTCATATCCCAGTTCGTTTAACTTCAGCATCGTCTTTCTTGCAACATGTGGACGAGCGTTGTCATGCAGAAGAATTGGCCCCTTTCTATTGAGTAATGCCGGCCATTTTCTTGTATTTGTTTGGTGCATTTTGTCAATTTACTGACAATGCTTTTCCACTGTAATTGTTTCGCCTTGTTTTATGAAGCTGTAATCGATTAAACCGTTTGCGGACCCCCAAACAGTTATCATGACTTTTTTGGTGTAATTTTGGTTTCGGGAAAGACTTTGGAGTCTAATTAAATTCCAATCACTGAGCTAAACGTCGCCGGTTGTCTTATAGGATCCATTTTTCATCGATCGTTACAATTCGATCCAGAACGGTTCGCTTTGATTACGCAAAAGCAGAGAAGAACACACATTAAAACGACGATTTTTTTTATTTTCGTTTAATTCGTGCGACACCCACTTGTCCAGCTTTTTCACTTTCCGGATTTTCTTCAGATGGCGAACAACTGTTGATTGATGAACGTTGAGTTTTTGAGCGACTTCCTGTGAGTTTTTATGTGGATCGGTATTGATTAACTTCTTCAAATGGCCATCAACTTATGATGGTCGACTACCATGTTCTTTATCTTCAAGTCTCTCATTTCCACTACGAAACTTAGAAAACCAACGTTGTACTGTTCGTCAATTAGTGGTATGTTGTCCAAATACATGGTTAATATTCCATAAACGTTTCTATCGCTTTTCGACCTAGTTTGAAATCGTAGAATAAAATTGTTCTCATTTCCTTCTTTTCTAACATATCTAAAATACAATAAATACACCTTAAATTAACAACAATAATATCATACTTGGTATCAAAATATAGAGTAAAGTTCAAGCTTTAAAGGAAATTTAAATATAAATCTATTTATTAATGATTTCCTAAATATTTCAAACAATGAATATTAAAAATATTAAAAACGACATTTCTTTTGCATCAACCTAATAAATAAATTTTTTCCTGTTTAGTAATATTACTCATAATCTATTTACAGAGATGACAGAAAGTAATATCTCCAATTTATATCAACCAGATAAATTACATACTTTGTCATTTACCTGACAATGTCGGTTGATTTATCGAAATATATTTTCATTAAGTAATATTTTTTAAAATGTTTTTTCGTTTTTCTTATACATTTTTTTGAGTATTTTTGAAATATGTTGAGTATGTTTTTCTCTCCATTCAATGTTATTTTTCTTCTTGTTATTTTATTCTTGTATCTCTCGATCTTGAACTCTTGTGAATTCCTTTTTCTTTTTTCAGCAATATTCTTTTAAGATTTTTGGACTCTTCTCAACGATTAGACATTTTCTTCACATCATGCAACTAACAGAGAATGTAATTCTGTAGCTTTATAATCACTATTTCGTAAAGTTGCAATGAAGAAATCCATGTTTCCCGTGGTAGTGTTCATATTTACAGTAAGTGTAGAAACTAAAAAAACAATTAAAAATCAACTTCAATACAAATAAATAAATTATAAAATCAATAAATCGAAAATCTAATCATCTCCAATTTTTATAGCATAAATTAGACACAAAAATTTATAGATTACCTATCCCATCAAAAATGAAAATTTCAATGTTCTAAAACGAAGTTTTTTCGGGTTCCTCTATATTTTTATTTTACAAACAAAATTTCAATGTGTCGATTTTTTTGTTAATATAATTATAAATTATAGGGAATTTCGAGATTTTCTTTTATTATAATTTTTTTAAAGCTTCTAACATCTTCCATTTTATTTATCCAAATTTGTGTCCTAAAAATCTTTAAAATTTTATACAATTTATTCCGTCAAAAATTGTGTCCATTAATTTTTTTTTGTGGGGGTTGATGAAGAATTTTGTTTGCCTCCTACTAGAAGAATAATAAATTGCCATAAAAGCAACTGGATTGTAATCGATATTGTTTTGGCATCGTATTTTATTTGGCAATTCAAACTCACATTCAAACTAAATCGCAAAATGAATCAAAATTCAAACAAAAATAATTAATCTACAAATGTGTTTTTTATAGTTGTGTTTTTGCAAAACAAAATAATTTTTTCGTTTATATAAATATAAATAATGTTTTTTTTTCTTTACAAACTCAATCCCCACAGGAATATCTTTCTTAAACGAGTAATGTAATTAGAATTTTAGACAAAATAATAGTTTATTCAAGTTTTTGTACCATTTATTTCCAACAAATATCCTATTATTGTGAATTATTTATTTATTAAATTATTTTTTTGTTGTAATCTAACTATATTTTTATATAAAAATATAACAAAATTCAAGAAAAAATATTCTCTTTTTTTTGAAATATTTGTCGTATAATGTTTAAGAGAAAAGAAAAATAATAATATAAACAACATTATTTGTTTATATAACTTAGATATAGTAATAATTCATATTTTAAAAGGAAAAAAATATATAAAAATAAAAAAAAGGATATCCAGATTGAAGGTGAGCAAGTGATCGGAATCTAGAATCACCTACTCGACATCTGTAATTTTTCTTTATAACTTAACAATGATCATGAAACTATTATGCTAAAATTCATTATTCATCTCTGTGTAGAAAATATCCAAACCAAGGAAGCCACAAACTTATTGTTTCCTCCGATAAACTGGTTACCTCAAAGACCGACAGTGGTACTAGAGACATGGTGCTTGGGTAGATAGATAATGTTTTAAAAAAATTTGAAAAAAAATATTTCAGTAAAAGCTTCGAAAATTATAGACATGCTAGAAGGATATCGGCTACTAAAATCTAAAAAAAGTGTTTTCAAAGACAAAGACTGAAATATTCATTACGGAAATAGTTTAATAAACAAATAAGTGAATAACAAGGAATTAAAGATTTTTTTCATTTTATTCTTAAGGGTAATTTTTGAATTTAAGATTATAAGATGATTTTATTGGACAAAATATATTGAAAATATATTTTAAATATAACAAACTATTTAAATATATAAATATAGGAAAAATTAAAAAAATAGAATTCTTTTCTTTTATTTTAAAAAAATAGAATCGAAAAATTTTTTTTAGAAAATAGAATTAAAAATATTTTATATAAAAAATAGAATAGAAAAAAACGTTTTTCTAAACAAAATTAAATGTAATATTTGAAATCAACGACAAAAAAATATTGATTTCGGACAGAGATTTGGGTTTATTATCACCTATAAACAATACAATACAAATATAGTCAAATACAACTGCATTAGACATTTAACAAAGAATTTGAAGAAGAGGTATAAAGATGCAGCTGCAATGAGCAAATTTTTGACTGCTGTATATACATATGAAGAGTCTGTTTTAATACCGATATGAGTGGATTATCAATTATCAACTGTATTGTATTTCACCGGTATTAAATGTGACTGACCCAGTGGAATCGATGAATAGCGCTCTAAAGCAGTTTGTTTCAAAAGATATTACAAATCTAATTATTAATATATTTATTAATAACCACAAAATGAAAATTTTCAACAGAAGACGTTCTGAGCAGTGTAATCTTTTTTTATTTACAGTTAAACAATCAAGTTTAGATTCCAATGTTGCAATAAGTAGATTTTTGGCAGTTGAACAATCAAATAATAGAATCTTTTTAGTTGATCATAAATATATAATTGACTTTAATGCTAAAACGTGCTCTTGTAAGCGTACATTTGAATTTGGTGTTCCATGTATGCATTTTTGTGCAATAATATTGTTTAACAAACAAGATCCATATGTTTAACAATATTTTACGATATCAAATTATATCAGTTCACATATTGCCTCGATTTATTGCTTCTTTCCTGCGTGGATCTTTCAAAAGATGATTTATTACCCCCGCTAGCAAGAAATTCAAGAGGCAGACCGAGAATCACAAGCTTTAGAGCTGCTTTTGAAAATTAAAATATAAGTTTATTAATGTTTTTGTTTTTAAGTGTCAGTTTTTTATAAATAAATATAGAAAACTTGTTATTTTATCGAAATCCTATTTTTAAATAAAATTCTATTTTTTAAATAAACACTTTTAAAAATTCTATTTTTTATAATGTCCCACAAATATATTATAGAAGATCTGTTTTTAATCCATGTCTGTAGTCTAAAATTTCTTATATTGAAAGATTTTCTAAACTGATTTTTTAACTTTATCAACTGCTTCCCAGTAATATGCGTCAATTATCAAAAGTAAAGAATAAAGAAATTATAAAATTATCCTGAAGAATTCAAACGTCTAAAGAATTCTATTCTTAAAGCAACAAAAATCTTTCAAATTTAAAAATCATTTCTCAGTCATTTAAAGTTGAAAATATGTTCAGTAATAAAAAACCTACTCCTTTGAGTTTGTGTTTGGACGTGCTTTATTAGTATATGTGTAGTGTATGCGATGCCAAATATATTGGAGAGACTGACCGTCATCTCTGCAAACGAGTCCGAGAACACGCTTATAGAAATGTACCTGTGTCTCCAAATAATGGAAGAAAGGAGACACGGATAATTATTTACTTGACCTTTAATGGCAGCATGGCACCATCGGCCCGGTCTTTAAAAAGCTTGCCACTGCCTCTGTTGATCAGAGTGGGGGACGCTCGATTGTTTCGTTCCATTGAATGATATTGAAGAATCATTTGATACTTTGGCAGAATCTCATCCATCGGAAATAGAAAGACTTGATGAGCTCATAACATTTTTTGAGCATACTTATATTCGTGGTAGAAGAATTCGAGGTAATGGAATGAATTTCGCACTCCCATGTTTTCAAAAAAACTTTGGAACCAATTTTCAGCGAGAGTATCCGGAATAGCAAGGACCACAAACTCTGACGAGGGATGGCATTATTCTTTTCAATCGCTATTCTCATACCACCATCCTACTATGTGGAAATTTTTGGAAGGAATGGAAAAAGATATGCATAAAAACCCAATTTTCACAGGCAGTTACGGGTGTTATTCAAATATCAAACCGAAGATATTGTTTGCTAAATAAACGTGTATCAACTGCTGTCTCAAAATATGGACAATCGAATGTTCTCATATATATCTTATCAATTGCTCATTTAAAATAAAATTAAAAAAAATTGCTGAAAATTAATAAAATTTTTATTTTTATTGAATTTTTATTTTTATTGAATTTCTAATTTTATTAATTTTTATTTTTATTGAATAATTTCAAAATAATTTGCAATTATCTGTGAAGCGATTATGCGTGATCCGATTAAATGAAGTAGCGATTATTTGTGATGCGATTAAGTGTGACGCAATTATCTTAGTCCGATTAAGTGTGATGCGATTAAGTGACTATAGATCGTCAACAACAAACCACCGTTGACCGTCGTCGATTTGTTACCGGTTGATTACTGCTACAGTGATCGATATCCAATCGTGGCACACAAGCCGTTCCGGGGGGTTGAATACGAATGCTGCGTTTCTGCATTCGACAGCCGCGCTGGATTAATCAATAACTCGATTCAATCCGAACAATCGGCACCCAAATCAATCGTTGTTTTGATTGGAGAAGATGGAATCAATTGTCGAATAATAGTTAATAATCAAGTTAATAATAATAGGTTTCCCAATTTTTGTTTGGCAATAAACAATGTACTCCTACTGCATTTATTCCATCATTAAAATGAAAATGAATCACATAGAGCTGAAAAAAAATCTTGGGTACTTCTTTGAACGTTCCATCAGCAATCCAGAGGGTTGATCTAGATAGGGTATCCATAAGTGTTTCGCAACCAATTATGATGACTATCTATACTAGGACCAGAATCAAAAAGAATTAGTTCCTCAAACTGTTGTGTGATAATGAAAGAACAATCACTTGGAAATACTGGTGTCTGTTCTGAATTTGTTTCCTTATTCAGCCGTTGTTTTTCACGTTGAAGTGTTTGAGATAGTAATCTACGTTTGGGTAATCCCATCAACACTGTATCATCCCAAGATACCATTACATTCGTAATTTCTGTGGAAGGAGTCACGGTTGCATCGTTCATGAAATTCTTCATTTCTCCCACTGCTAGACGGGCAAGAATATTGACAATATTTCCCTTGTATGAATGATCTCCCTGAGTTTCCCTGATTTTTTATTATTATTTTTTGTTATTAAACGAGCTTTGCATCTGAGCGTTTGGTAATGTTTACATCGCTATGAGGTTGTCCCGTTTTGATTATTTCTTTCTTTTGTATATTCGAAATCACGATATATCAGCGCTGGTTTCCCTTTTATACTAATACCAAAAGTAATATCCATATTTTTTTATGAATTAAACATTGAGTTAGATTAATCTAAATTAAAATAAATTAAATAAACAATTAGATAAATTAAACAATTATAAACATACATGAAATTTTGTCAAAATAAATGATTAAACACGTGATTAAACAAATAAAAAAATAAATGATTAAACAAATAAAAATAAATGATTAAAATTTTATAGAATTTGTGATTATCTGTGATGCGATTAAGTGAATAAACACCGTTGTTGACAACGATGAAATTATCCAGAGTCATTGATTGAATTGAAGCAGAATAGCGATTTCAAATAATAGCAAATCGATTTCAATTTACAGTTTGAATCTCGTAAATCAAAACCATTTTTAGAGCAGAATAAATATGGAGTTCGAAAGAAAATTTATTATTATTTAAATTTTTGCAAACATTGCCTTAGTTAAACAAATTCTTTTTTTATGACAAATTCTAATAAGTTTTTTTTGAGTTGCGTCTCGAGAGCTTATTTTATATAAATATGAATATTAAGAACACTAATATGACTTAATATTTTTATTAACACAAAAAGTTTGATTGTCCTTAAGACAATTTTTGTCAAAGCTTTCGTACGAGTGCATTCTAACTAATTGATTAATGATTTTAATCTTATTATCTGAGCAAATGGAGAATTACATAAATTGTTAAAATATTTATTCAAAATTTTATTGGTTAAAATTTAAATCATTATTAAGTATTTAAGGAATTTTAATTAAATTTATTTATTTAAAAATTGTAAATTAAATTATTAAAGTTATTTAAAATTTTACAATTATTTTAAATTAGAAATAAATTTAAACATTACATGTTTTCAGATAATAAGAATTAAAATATTAATCAGCCATCTGGGTAGAAGAGACAATTCCAGATCAGAATACAACATACAAACACAAAACATCAAACATTCAAAATATTCCTCACAATGAATATTGGATTTTAATATATATATATATATATATATA
>MQRK01219314.1:22649-42502 GCA_001938485.1 Girardia tigrina
CTTGGAATAATTGAAAACTGAGGGTACACTAAAATTGTCTTTCTGACCCAGAAAAGTTATTTTGTCCTTTTGAGTGCATTATGAAAAGTGCTTAGTATTTTTTTTAAAATTCTGTTATTGATAAATTGACTCAATGTTTAAGTTAGTTATATGTAAAATTTCAAGAATGGTTGGTTTCGTAAATTTTGTACAAATTTAAATAACATGAAAAAAATGTACTGACGGATTAATTTGAGCAACACTGTATATTTTTTATTGCTTTTTATTTGTTGTAAATTTTGTTTGTTAGTCATCGAATCAAAAACAGACAAATTGTTTAAAGTTTTATTTATTAACAATTATTCTATCAATAAAAATTATCAAATCAATAACATTTATATGATTGAAAGTCATTGGCGCACAATCACATTCACATACTTACACATAATAACATGCATAAACTCATCACATCGTTAACATCATTAAATAAGTTTATTCATGTTAAGAGAGCTCACACATTTGATAGAACATTTATTACATTCACAATTTAGATCATCTCTGTGACAATCAATAGTATTGCTCTCACTTAAATTCATCACTCAATGCATAATACTTCTTATCCCAAATCTGAACTAACTTGAAAAGAATTATTTTATTTAAAATATTTACTTTAAATTTTATTGGTTAAAATAAAATAACTTTTTATAATTATTTAAAAACATTAATTTGATTTAATTATTTAAAAATTACAAAAAATACAATTAATAAAACTATTTAAAATTTACGAAGGAATGTAAAAAACAATGGCAATTTATACTCTTGATAAATAAAAATTTAACGCAATTTTTCAAAATTTATTTTTGGTTTTGTAATTAATTTCGGGGGATTACCCGCCATCTTCAGATTAAATTGATATTAGCTTTTTGCAACTTATATATAAGAATGGTGATTAGTAATCAATTGTGTAATAAAGGCTCTATTTGAAAATATTTAACAGAGAAGTTGAGTGTGAAGCTTAAATATTAATTTTTGTATCCATGGATCTTATTAATGATAAGTAAGAATCTTTAAGAAGAATGATTAATAAGATCTTATGAGGGGTTAGTTTTAAGTTTCGCCAAAATAGTTTATTATTTTTTTTAATTTGAAAATTTAAAAGAAATAAATTAACAATTACAATGTAGAGTAAAAATATGATAATAAATACTTATTTAAAATATGTTTACAGTAATAACAATTAACATATTTTAATAAAAGTTATAGAATAAGCTAAATAAATTTTAATTAACGGATTAATATTTTCAGAAATAATTTTTTAATAAAATGGTTATTGTAAATTTTTTGTAAGAAAATGTAAATCATTTAAGGGTAAAATTTTTGTAAAAAATATAAGATTTAATATTGTAAATTTTTTTGTAAAAAAATATAAGATTAATTAAGATTTAATATTGTAAAATTTTTTTGTAAAAAATATAAGATTATTTAAGATCAAAATATTGTAAAATTCTTTGTAAAAAAATATAAGATTAATTAAGATTTAATATTGTAAAATTATTTGTAAAAAATATAAGATTAATTAAGATTTAATATTGTAAAATTTTTGTAAAAAAATGTAAGATTATTTTAGATTTAAATTTTTGTATATTTTCAAAATTTAATCGAAAAAATTTAATGAACTAATTTTGGGCGAAATAATTGAAGTAACAAGAAATTTGTTTAAGTATATGAATTGTAAATATTAATAAATTTTTGGTGGTGTTAAATTATGACTTTAGAATGTGATAATAATGAAAGTGGCATAAACGCTACTTTCAAAGGCCTTACATGTTACTCTCTCCCAGTAATTCTTAATCGATTACACAGAATTATTAATTAATTACAAAACCAAACATAAATTTTGAAAAATGACGTTCAATTTTTATTTAAAATTTACAATAATAATAAATTAAAATTTGAATATTAAATCTAAATTTGAATAAATTAGTTTTAGATTATAAGAATTAAAATATTAATCATCTCTCTAATTAGGAGAGGCACAATCCTAAATCAACACACAACATTTAAACATGCAAACAATACACAAAACATCAACATTCCAAATATTCCTCACATTTTAAAACACACAATAATTATTATATAATTATTCCTACTCACATCTCCCCGCTTGGTGAGGTGTAGGCCACTCTACATATCCAACAGAATATGTTCTGTCACATTTGCGTAGCCAGTAACTTCGATGGTGATTTGCTTCTGTTACATTTTATGGAACATAATATATCGTCTACTGTTTCTATAAGTTATAGACACTCACATCTACGATTTCATTAATTTTATAACTCTGTCTGGTTATTTTTTTCTTTTCCAGAGTGTTTTCTAATCTCTGCGATTTTCTGGCTTCAACATCAACATTTAAGATAAATATTTTAAATATAATATATATGTTCAAGTTAGTTCAGATTTTGGGATGAGAAGTATTAAACATTGAGTGATGATTGTGAGCGAATGCACTATTACGGATTGTCATAAAGAAGATCGAAATTTGAGTTCTCTTAACAACTCGAATAGTATAAAAACAATTAAAAATGTAATTTGTATGACTTATGTAAAAAATATAATGTTCAGAAAATCTAATGATGAAAAGGATAAAACAATGTAAACAAATAGATTCCACTGAAAAGCAATAATATGAGATATATTCAATGAATTAAAAATTCTAATTAACAACTAATAAATTAAAGTAGAGCTCAAATAATGAACTAATTTTTACTAAATATTGAATTGGAAGATCAACTTCTCTTTTGCCAACCACACAAGCTAGCTTTGAAATTTTGTTTTCTAGATTTCGTTCCATCAAAACATGATCGTTGCACATCGAAGTAAAAAAGTTTTAATATATTAGCTCAGCTAGACTACTATACAACGAAATAGTAATACTTCAATTTTACAAAGATATGAAAATCAATAAATATCAATATTTCAATTTTACAATGAAGATAAGTATTAATAGATCAAGATGAAACAGAAAGACAATAAACAGTTTAAAAAAATAGATAAATTAATAAATTTTTTTTGATAATTATAAATATTTGTTCAATAGTCAATAATTAATTGATTAGTATCCTCATTATATTTTACCGAATTATTTATAAAAAATATTGAATCTTAACAGCAGCTTTACCTCATACCAGGATCAATATAGGATCTCCCTTTGAAATCTTTTGGAGTCAACCATAAAACCAAAGCACTGACGACCACAATGACTGAACCAATGGCATCCGATATGACGTGAAGAAGAACAGCTCTCATATTCATGCTTTCTGAATCAATTATTTGTGAGTCATTATTATTATTACCATTAAATCACATGTATAGCATGATCCTATGGATAGCGCGAATCATGCAAAAAACATTTTTAGAAAATGAAAATCATTTAAAAGATAACATAACTTTTGTATGTAATGGGATCCAAACACTCTTAAAAAACGAGGTGTTTTGTTTGTGTTATAAATTGTTCCAAAAGTTCAGTTTGTCAATCGATAACTGTCGCGTTATAGATGGGATTTTGGGCTATTTTTATTTATTTATTATTATTTATATTCATATTATAAAAATAAAACACAACCATCATAAAATGTACTTATAATTATAAGTATTACCATTATAATATAATTATAATTATGTCGTTATCAAGTCACTCACTGATTTTTTTTGTTTTTTTTTACTTCAATGTTGTATGTTAATATATATTTTTGAAAACTGTTAAGTATTTTAAAAATTACAATTTATTACTAGAAAATACTGATTATTTATCTCTCTGGTATCATTTACTTCCTACTAACTAACCGATTCCATCACCCAGAGCAAGCTGCGTGAAGAGAGTGTGTTGAAACCCAACAGGATGAAAAACAAAATATGACAAAGGGCAGATGAACTCCTTGGAGCGAATGGCTATCCATACTTGGAGAGGAGATATACACTACCAGGTTACTTGCTTAATACTACACTTAAATATATACAAGGTATAAGGCTTCTGCATAATTGGGTGCACCCACGGTCCAACGGCTAAGGTGCCAAAAAATTCCTTTGCACAGATGACGTAACGTTTCTCTAATGTATGTAGCATTGTTCTGGTTGCTTCTGAGCTCGCCTAGTTATCATTGTAGTGAACCAGTTACTAAATTACTTGAATCTAACCAATAATTAAAAGCTTTTTTAACAATGTCATTTGAATCAAATGGTGGTATTATAATGATTAAATATATTTCCAACAAGATTTTTCATGACAAGAAATTTATTTTTCCAATATAATTACTTGAATGCCACCAGTGCTTATAAGATTTTTTCTTAATATTACCATTTGATTCAAATTTTGGTAATATATTAATACAATATACATCAAACACAGTTGGATATGAAACAATATTTTTTCCTCCAAAAGCGTATCAAGGAAAAGATTATTGATTGAAGAGTCATATTATCATTCCGTCTTAATACTACAAACATGCACATTTATGAATTAAGTTGAACAAGCTCAATTATAGTCACAAATGAAATACCAAGGCACAAGTGTCTTCTTTAGTAAATTTGAAACAACATGGATGCATAATTACTAATGCGTTATAAATACATGTACTGCTTTAAAAACATTGTTTAAACGTATAAAGTAATTCGTCCAATCATTTTAAAGTATGTGAATGTCACACAAAATTATATAATGATCATTTACCTATATTTAAAGAATAAATGTTTATAATGATACAGAACTGATGATGCCGCAAAAGCAGTGAAAAGTGTTGCCTTGTAAAATTTGAAATTAAAATAGTGCTAATTTTTTTATTGACAAAATTACCATTTAATCAGACGAAATTATAAATTATTATATTAGTGCTTATAATCTATCAAATATCTCACGTCCTCTGTGACTGTGGTTATGACCAGAATTATCTCGAGTTTTTTTCCTTTTTACTGAATTTCTCTTTCTGACAGCTGTATTTTGAACATCGTTATTCGTTTCAACAGACTGAGTTTCCGATCTATTGAAATGTTCATTTGGAATGTAATTTTTTTCGAGTTCATTCTTTTTAACTGTTTCTTCAGATTCATCGGTTTTAATATCAGTGATTTTCGATTGTTCCTGAACTCCGTCTGTCACAAGTGACTCAACCTAAATCATAAATTAAATTTAAATTACAAAGACCAAACTACATCACTTCAATCGGATGTTTATCGTAGGGCTTATTGTGTGCATGATTTGGTCCATGACCGTGACCGTGAGTTGTCAAAATAACAATACTGATCACATTAATAAACAGTCCACCCATTCCCACACCCACCATTATTTTTGGATTAAGCACTTCATGAGGTTCAATAAAACGTTCAATGGCTCTCACGAAAATCGTGAAACAGAGAGTCGATAAAACCACCGTGTTCATCAGGGTGCCTACCACGTCCGCTCTTTGCCAACCAAATGTGTTGCGAGGAGTGCGGGGCATTTTCGTCAATCGAGTCGCTACCAGCCCAACTATCAAAGAAATTAGATCTGATAGCATGTGAAATGCGTCTGCTATTAATGATAAACTGTTGATAATATATCCAATTATTAATTCGGCGAAGAAATAAGAAACGACTAGTCCCATGATAAATATTAATCGACACGTTTTACCACTATATTTGCCCATTATTTAGAACTAGAAATTCTAAAAAAACTCAAATTAATCTATCGAATTAAAAAATTTTAATTCGAATAAGATTAAATAAAGAAAAATGATTATTATTCAGTTTGTCTTTTTAATTCAAACTAATTATGAAAATAATAATAATCATTTTGAAAATAGAAATAATAAAAAAACCGACATTTAGACTTTAAGAAATCAATTTTTCTTTGTTAAATTTGAAAATTTATTTAACGACAATAAAATGATATCAAATTCATAAGAATTCAAATTTATAAATATTATGATTTGAAACAGTAAAACAAAACAGCAGTAATGAAATTTGATTATTGAAAATAATTTTCATTAGTTAACCCAACGATCGCATAGTTGGATCTATTTGACCCATACCATTTTGAAATGAGAGTATTTCTTAAGATTTTTGAGTCATTTTTAATAAATATAAATATAAATAATATAATAATTTATATTTTCGTCTTAAGATTTTAATAATCATTTTTATCTAATTATCACAATATTTCTTTTAAACATTGATATTATGGAAATTTTTCTACGAGTCTATTAGAACTTACTTTACACTGGGTTAAAGATTGGTTAAAGTTAATTATGATATTTATCAATGTGTTTTTCTTAAAAAAAATCTTTGGAGAAAAGTTAATCTTATTTTTGATAAAATTTTAAAAGTAGTTATTATTGTACTAAATGTAAAAGTTTATGCTATAAAATTCAATGGAAATTAACTTTTTATAAACATTTAAATCACAGAATGTTTAATAAAATTATTATAAAATGTTTCTACATAAAAGTGTGGTGCAATATATTTATTAGTACATATATGTAGATGCAAAATTATTATCTCAGTAAAAAAAGTAAAAATAATAATTTTTAATATCAAACAAACATTTTTAAAACTAATGTCTGCTTCTTTTCCTTATTATAAAATTAATTCGCCGAACTTTATTTTTCATTTTAACATCCTGATTAAATTTTTATGCTCAAAATTAACAATAATACTTGATTCAATTTTAATTATTAAATCATTACTTTAAATTATTAATTTGATTTGTTTAAATATAATCTTATTTATTATAAAACAATATTTATTTCAACCTAAATTACGACTTTATTTAAAGTTGAGCTTAAATCGCTAGAATATAATTTGAAATATTTAATTTGAAATTACATTAAACACTGAACTTCATATTACTATACAAATTTTCAAATTTCTGTGCTCAATGTAAGATTTATTGGGAGAGAGTGACATGTGAAGCGTTATATATTAGATCTTTGGATCATAAAACTGACGATCAAAATGCACTCTCGAAAACTTTATTGAGAGTTTTTAAACGATTTATTGATGATGTATTGATTACATAATAATGAACGGCAGTGTAAAAGTAGCTTTTTTTAAAAAATCAGTTGTTCTGATGATGAGGGTTAATCCGTCAAAATTAATCAACACTTTAATAAAAAATGCTATTGACTAGTTAATTTACATTTTACATTGATTTAATATTTTGGAAATCTTTAAATTTAGAATTGTTTAAATCTTTATCAGCTAAGTGAAAATTAAGTAATTCTTAATACAGTCTCCCCTCGCTTACCTCCAAGAAAATTCTGGAACAGTTTTAAATACAATTGAAAACCTCTTTAAACATCAATTGTGAGTGTAATTTTTTGTCTCGTATTCCCATGTGTATAGAATGTATTTGACTGATGTACTGTTTGGTAAAGATTTATAAGATCCCCTTTGAGAAAGAAAATGTGGAGATCAAGGAAATTAGAATTGGATATTAATGTTGTCAAATGAAAAATATGCATAACATTTTAATCATATGAATTTTGAATATTGAGAAAATTAGTTACAGTTCATATTTATCAAGAACATTAATTCGTTTACTGAAAATGAAAAATAGATGATGGAAAGAATGCAACGAACTTATATTCAAAAATTATTTCAAACATTGAATTTATTGTTATCGTGAAAAAAATTGAAATGTTATTCAAAATAACTTTTTGACATTTTTAACTTTAAATAAATTATTTTTATCAAAAATAATTAAAAAGAATTTTATCATTTTAAAAAATTATTAATAAAAAAATAAAATTAAAAAATTATGATTTGTAAAATTAATTGTGAAAAAAACTAATCGACTGATTCAATTTATTTTAACGAATTACTTAAATCAATTTTGTAATTTACTATTTTGTCTTTTCAGCTGAGGTGTGCTATATGTCCCAAAGAGGAACAAAAAACTTCGATTGCTCTTCAACAGAAGCGTAAAATTTGTCAATATTCTGATTCTTTCAAAAAATAGTCGCAACAAGAAATCGCGGATTACTTCTCGTCCTTGTGGAAAATCGATATTAAGAGATGAACTGTTGGTGATATAATCGACACGAAGGAAAAATGTTTGGCATTTGAGCCTAGTATTAATCAAACTTTCAAAAAATTAGAAAATGGACGAAGCCTTATGTACGTGGATTTCCCAAGCCCAAAGTAACAAGATGATACTCACAGATAACATTCTACGTGAAAAAGTAAAATCATTTGGAGCAGCCCTGAACGTTCACTCGTCCATCACTAACAGTATTGGTGGATAAATAAATTTAAAAAGCGACATAGCATTTTACGCAAGGCATTATGCGGAGAAAGTAGAGGTGTCTTAAAAGAAGCTGCTACATTGGCGTGTGAAGCATTGCAAGTATGAATAATCTTTTACACTATAGAGTACAAACTCAGTGCTCATTTACTTTTTAGACTGTCATCAGGGGTTATGAATTAAAGGATCTCTTCAATATGGATGAAACAGCACTGTTTTATATCATGATTCCTGATAAGTCTCTTACAACTGATCTTCATGCATTTGCAATAAAAAGAAGCAAACAAAGAATCACCGTTGTTTTGTGTTGTAATGCAATGGGGACTGAAAATAAGAAGTCAATAATCTTTGCAATCTGCCAATTCACGTTGTTTCAAGAAAAATAATTTTAATCCTTAAAATATATGAATTTACAGGCATAACACAAATGCCTGGATGATATAGCCAATATTTACGGAATGGATCCTAATATTCGACCAATTAATGGTGTTGGAAAAGAGAATAATTCCTCTCCTCTTGGACAATGCATCAAGTCAAGCAGTCTCTCAGAATCTCTGCAGTATAAAAGTTCAATTTATCTCTCCGAATATGACAAGTCACCTCCAATCTCTGAATGCTGGAATAATCCAAGCTGTCAAATCAGTTTTTTGTCAACATCAATTGTGCCACCTGATCGATCTCTATGGCAATAAGCAGAAACCGAAATTGGAATTACATGTGGCAATCCGTTTTACTAAATTGGATTGGGCAGTTGTGACAAACGACACCATTACAAATTGTTCGAGATATACTGGAATCATTCCTCGTGACGATACTGTAATTTCTTCATCTACAGTAGTAGTCTCCAACCGCCAGTTCGCAGTAGAATTTTACTGGTCACAGTAAAAATTTTTTACTCTTTAAAAATCTTTTGATAATTTGAGCTTTAAATCAAAATATAAAGCTGGCAAAATTATAGCTCAAGACAAGAATTCAGTTCAAAATAGAAAAATCATTTCAAAATAATAAAACTCAAGTTAAAGTAAAAAAGAATAATTTCAAAATAAAAAATAAATTTAAATTCAAAAAGTCTCCATTTAAAATAAAAAATATCTCAATTTAAAATGAAAATACCTCATTTTAAAATGAAAAATTCGCAATTTAAAGTGAAAACCATATAATTATAAACTTTATAAGTTTTATCGATAATTGTTTGATTCAGTGTAATTAATTTAGAATTTAAATTATTTATTTTTACATTTTCAAATCTAGGGGTTGAAAGTGTTACAGAATGAAACAGCAAAAGATTGAAAGCTTTTTGAAGCGCGGGCTTCGTCAAGAGGAATTACCTAGTACTGATACAGTGCAAAATGAGTGCCGAGTTCATTGACTTTTGATGTTCAGTTCACATAGGAATCAGACAATGATGGTAGTGAAATTCATACAAGAAAGAAGATGAGACAAAGTTTCGTTCGACATTATAATAAGGAGTACCTGAAGTTTGGTTTCATTATTGACACATGAAATGAGATTTTACCTCGACCACTTTGCGTCATTTATTCTGAGTTGCCCAATGATGCTATGAAGCCATCAAAGCTGGGTCAGCATTTGAATACGAAGCACTCAGATCTTGCAATGAAACCACCATCATTTTGTGAGCGACTCCATAAAGATTTGGATATTTAGTCAAGATATTTGAGGAAAGCCACAACTGCTGATAAATCTCTCCTTAAACATCCTTCTATGTTGCTTTGAACATTGCAAAATGTAAAAAAGAATTCACAGTTGCTGAACATTTAGTAAAACCTTGTCTCATTGAAGTCGTAACTGAAATTCTGGGCTCTCAAGCTTCTGATAAAATGAAGATGATTCCTCTTTCTGTTTTAACACAATTCAATGAAGAATAGAGGAAATGGCTGCAGATGTGGAGGAGCATGTGATCGAAGGAATTAAAAATTCACCATACTTTGCTATCCAGTTGGATGAGTCTACAGACATCAGCAACCATATCAATCTTCTCTGTTTCGTCCGGTATGAAGATAAATGAGACATCAAAGAAGAACTTCTGTGTGTCCTCAACTTGCCTGGACGCATCACCAGCTCAGAGATATTTCGTGCTTCATCAGTTTATTTTGAAGAACACAACCTAGATTTAAGAAAGTGTGTTGCAGCATGCACAGATGGTGCTGCTAGCATGCGTGGATTGCATTCAGGTAGTAGCAAAATTGAAGCAAGTGGTTCATCCAGACATGTTGTTCACTCATTGTATGATCCATCAAGAACAACTAGCAGTAGAACGGCTTTCTTCTGACTTAAATGTGATACTGAATTCTCGACTGTTTCAGATGCTATATGCGAATATGGATTCTGAGCACCAGAAACCCATATTACATTCTAAGTGAGGTGGTTGTCAAGAGGTATGGTTCTTTCAAGATTCTTTGAATTAAGAGAAGAAATAAAAGAATTTCTACATGTTCAAAAGTCCATTCATTTGCAATTTCTAGAAAATAAGGAATGCATTGCGAAGGTTGCTTACTTGGCTGATATACTTTCAATTCTCAATAATTTCAACTTGTCTCTCCTAGGAATGATGACGAATATTTTCACACTTTGGAATAAGGTGGAAGCATTTAAAAATAAACAGTTATTGTGGAAACAGTTCTTAACAAAGACAGAATTGCCGATGTTTACCCTTCTGGATGACTATTTGATGTCTACTGACTTGAACCGAACAGTTATTTGCAGTATAGTAAGTCAGCATCTGTAGGTATTGGTTAAATACGTTGACCAGTATTGTCATGAAGATGAAGATCCTCGCACTGGGAACGTTTGGATTTGTGATCCATTTAAAGCAGACATTAACTCCATGAAACTTACACCAAAATAGAAGGAAAATCTAATTGAATTGTCGGCTGACTGTACGCTAGAAACAAATTTTAATTCAATGCCTTTGACCCAGTTCTGAATTGCTCTGAGGGAATAGTATCCGATTCTCAATGAAAGGGCTTTGAAGCTTTTTATTACTTTTGCAACAACATACCTTTGTGAAAAAACCTTTTCTTCTTTTATAATTTTACCGGTCCGCAATCAAAAAAGGTTGGGAATCACTAATCTACAGGACCTAATGGGCCAGAACTACAAGGTGTTTTGATGTTGTTGAAAATCCCAAATGAAAATGCTTTGTCTTTTGAAGAATTTGTTGGAGTTGATGAGACTGTACCAACGGAAGAAATGTAATCCTCACAGGTTATTTTGGACCTAGTTCAAGGGTGGTACATCATACACTGAGATGTAGAGTTTTTCTCAATATTTTTGGAAATTTTGTAATTTCTCTTTAAAAAATGATACTGACGACTGAGGAATGTTCTGAGCTGTTTTTTGATATTGTGCATGTTTTATATTGATTCGGATTGTGTCTCTCCTACCCAGATGGATGATTTGTATTTTATTGATTCCTACTGATTTAAAATAATTTAATTTAAATTATTATTTAAAGTAAAAATATTTAAAATAATTTCCGAATGTAATATTTAATTTTTAATGTAATTTAAAATTTTAATATATTAATTTAATATGTACTTTTTCAAAAATTTTTAGATTTAATTTTAACCAATTAGAATCCTTATAATTAATAATAAATATTTTTAATTTATGGTAAAATTACTACGAATTTAGAAATATATGAATCACGAAAAATGTCGAATTGTAAAGGCGGTTTGAATAATTGTTGTCATGAAAATTCGGCTTGTAATGTTAATAAATGTTTAAAAATCATATTGATGTTGTTACAGGCATGACATTAACGCTGATGAAGATTCATATGACGAAAGTCTAATGGTTGTCCCAACTGCTAAGGATACAAAACGATCCATGGATACTGGACAGGAAGCCGTGTCTCCACGATTTTTTAGGAAGAGAGGTGGACAGAAAACGGTAATAATCGCCTTTCATTTTTAAGAAGAACACTTTAGCTTCACCGCCATTTGTAGCCACCTACAAGAACTCATCGAGTAAGGCTATTATATCAGCGCAGACTTCTTTCAATTCCTTTTTAATTTGACTTCGGTAGGTTTTAATCAATGGAAGTCGAGAAGGATCTTTTTGTTCGATGCTACTCATCATCCTCCACGACGCTCTCCGACTTCCGATTACGTTTTTATATGTTACGGATAACAAGTCACGCTCTTCCATGTTCAATTCGCCGGTCATTTCAGCGAAATCTCTCATCGCATCAACCACTCCATCATATCTCTCAGCCCGTTCAGCTAATTTAGCTCTATAAACTTTCGTTTCTCTATCGGCCATTTCGTTTATCAATTTATTCTTTTTTTAATTGAAAATTAGACTTGATAAAAACAATGAAATCGCAATGAGATCACAACTTTTATTTTTAATTCGATCGATTTATTTTTACAACATTTTTTTAACTTGAATTGAAACAAAGACATTGGATCTTTCTTTTAAACTTTTTTTTAAAATTGTGACAGATGTTCAAAATTCCAGATATTCATTGCATGCAATGACATTACATAATCACACATACATGCAATCATTTACATTTACATATTAAACACATTCCATTCTCACAACACACAAACACACCTACCAGACATTCATTTACATTCAACACGCATACATACACAGTGGTAGACAGAGAGAGACAAGCCACATATTAATTACATTGCATTATTTAATGTAATTATTATTTACAATGAGGCTCACCATTATTATTCAAAACGAATTAAAAATTTAATAATTAATCAAATGACTGTTGTTCCAGTTCAAATAAAAGAGCTGTCGTTTCGTGGAGTTTAATTTCATGAAATTTTGCGAGTTTTATTCTAACGATTTATTTATTTTTTGACGAACCGATTCATTTTCATTTCTCTGTTATTTGATTAATTTTTCTTTTATTTTTAATTATTTATTTAATTTATTCATTTTATTTAATTAAAGCAATTTATTTAATTTGTTAATTTAGTTATATATTTTATTTATATTCACTAATACTGGCAAAAATAAATGTCCGGTCAAATTGGCAATTCTCCACTCCAGATACAATTTTGACTTATCTAGAAAGTCAACCCATGATGAATGAAGAAGTTTCTGTGGCTTAAAGGTTGTCAGCAGTAATTAATCGTTTAACACTTTGCAACTTACACCAGCGTTCTATCACAAAATATCTTTTTAAGGATGATTTTTAAATTATGATTGTTGTTGATTTAATTCGTGTAACATTGATATGATGTTCGGATATGTTTATGACTGTCTCAGTGTATATATTAATTGTATTTTTATTTAATGTATATTTTATAATAAATGTGTGTTGTTTAAATATTTCAAATTAAATTGTAAAAGAAGCGCGAAATTTGAAATTGGTAAACTGTGGATTAGAAAATAAATTTTATTGATGAAAACGCTTTTTGATTTCGATTTTGTTAATAAAACCTGGAAAGAAAATAAATGTCAATTTTCGACAATTAACAATCTTAAACCAAAATAAACTCTATTAATTTAAAACCAATACAAGATTTGCTGTTATATGTGGTTTTGAACTGTTTGTGATGAGAATAGCCACTTAAAAGTAACACGATATTTGGGGGTTAAAATTGAAGACATAATTTACAAGTTGGTTCAAGACCAAGTCACTCCCCTTAATAGATTTTATAAAACGTCAGAAATAAGTAAAATTAATGGTAGTAGATAGCTATATAATTCATTGAAACCTCGATAAGCCGCCCAATTATGGTGGTTCAAAGAGGTTTCGTTAAACTGCCATTTTTTCTGGAACCAAGTGTGGTGGCTTAAGATGTGGAGACTGTACTTTGATTTATTAATTGCTTTTATAAATTAATAATAAGGAAAAAATGAAGAAGACATCAAATTAGGCGTACCAACAACGACAGCCAAATTGCTTCTCAATTTATTTTACATTATATTGAGAAAATTTCTTCCAATAAAATCTTATATAGAATTAAAGCCAAAAAAATATTTGAAATAGTATACAAATTAAATTATCTTGTTTATCAAATAATGTCTAAAATCTGAATCATTGTATTGATTGAAGAGACAAATCGTCACCTCCATTTTAGAATTACATATATCATCAAATAATAATCAATCAGTTTGTTCGGTACAGTCTCCAGTTTGCCCTAGAAATTGACCGGCGATAGAAGAGTCATGGCACAAGATTTGCTGTCCATCGTACTGGGCCCATTTTTAAAATCATTCGTTACAACAAGTAGTTCAAAACGAAATCAAGGTATTTAGAAAAACAGATAAATTATTTACGGGAATAACTGGGTCATTAAAAATAAGAGACACTTTATTTATAGTCTCTTAATTACAGCATATGATGGATGCTCAAGACATGCGACAACATTTCAAATTGACTCACTTTTAATCAGGTAACTGAAGCTATGAAGTTTGCCTAGAAATTGCATTGTCGTCATTTTTAGCAAGTTTAGAGACCCATAATTATTTTCTCTTATGATGTAAGACCTGGATATTGAGTTTTTTCTATAGAAAGCAACACTGTAAATGAACTTATGTTGAAAGAAGAGTCTCAGCTAAAAATAGAAAAAAATTTAAGCAGGTCAAAGTTGAGAAAAACGCTAATCTGGATTTTACGATATTTTGTTTCCCAACTTTGGATGACCATAACTAGCTAACCAGAACACCTAGAACAATAAAACTCGATATTTCACGGTTTCATAAGGACATCTAACATATATTTTAGTTTCATGCATTTTCGAGAAGGTCAGCAACTTTCATCAAAATTATCCGTCGATTTTCAATGGAATGACTCAAATATATGTTAATATGAAATATCATAAAAGTTAGAATAAATAAATGAATAAATTAAATTAAAGAATAACTAAATAAAATAATAAATGATGAAGAATCGAGAACAAAATTCATTTATGATTGTTAGTTTTTTTTATGGGGTCAATTAGTCTATAATGCAATTAGTTCATCATTCTATCGTGACCAAATTATTGAATGCAAAATTGCAGAGATGAGGTATAACTTTAACATCAAATGTGGATACATGTTGAAAAAAAACCGGACTAAAAAATGGATTCGACTTAAGCCGAAATCCAACTTTTAACCTCCCCGTATCCATGGTGGTAAAAATAAAACCTTGTTAATCGTACCAAATTTTCTTCACATTACCTTATTAACCTTTGACAAGCCAAGTAATTTCAGTTTGCGTTATCCCAACGTCCTTATTTCGACACCTTTTGTATTTTACTAAATTAAAAGTAAATAAGCATTTATTGACATAATTTGACATGGATTAACAAGGTGTCATATTTACCACCATGGATACGGAAAGGTTAACAATCCGACTTCAGTGAGCTTTACTGTGTAAGTAACAGTTGAATTAAAACGATTCTAAAACTTTATAATATATTCAATTGATTATTTATTCTACTATTTAAATTTATTATCTTTGTTATATAATAAAATATGACGTAATATGTACATTATAGCTACTTTCACAACGCAGTACTTTCCGTTTGATTGAAAAAGAATTATATTAATCACAGTGATATTGACGAAAAGCAGTGTTGATATTCAGAAATAATATTCGAACTGTTGAAATATTCTCGAAGAGTGCAGTTCATTTCGCTAACAAAAAACGAGCAAATGTCAAAAAGAGATTAATGTGCTTAATTAGAAATTAGGTAAATAAATTAAACTTGAATCAATATTTCACTTTCATACGTTTTTTGTATAACAAAGCTGTTTTCGCCGAATTAATATTAAGCTGATATAAGTCATATCGTTCAAACAATCTTCATTCGTTCTGACGTTGCCAAAATATGATCTCTATTCGGGTAGGTTTGCTATCAAAGCCTTTTTATGTATTTCGTATACTCTTTATGTATAATTTATGCATCATTTAACATTTTATTTATTATTATCCTTTATCGTGGAATGGGTTTTTTTGATGTTCATTGTCATTTTGTTCACTGATTTATACGATATTTTAAAATAATATTATTAAATTGATTGGAAAAAGTTCTTAATGTAAATTTTAAAAATATTATGATAAAAATTACGTCGTATATTCATTTACATTAATATATAAACAATTTACGATCTCTTTTAATATCAATTTTTAATTAAATCATTATATATATATATATATATATATATATATATATTATTGAATTTTGTGAAATTATATTTGATAAATAGCTTACCATATTTACGGTGTATAACGCACACCTACATTTTTAGTAAAAAATGTTTTTTGTTTTATTTTTACAAATTAAATTTAAAAAATATTTTTTATTCAAAAGTTACTACTTGTGTATAACTCACATTTCATATTTAGCTTAAAAAGTTTGGAAAAATAATTACTCATTATGCACGGTCAAATACCGTGTAATCATTTTTGAAAATATATGAGCATTGGGCATGTTTCGATGTTTTCTGACATCATCAGCAATTTTGTTTACAAACTAATCAATATAAAAATATTATAAAACTAATTTTTATTATATTACATTTTTTGATATTTCATTTTAATTAATTTGTAAAACTTTGTTCCACTGTATCATGCTTAACACATTGTAATCGGATCACGTATTAATACGTTTTTAGCAAATTAATGCTAGAGAGCGGATCACGTATTTATACGTTTTTGATAGATTGTTAGTGGAGCGCGGGTAACGTTAACATACGGGTTCCAATATACTTGAGTTTTCGCTATATAGCGTCTGTAGGATTGTAGCCATGCAAGTAAAAACCTTTTGAGAACAATAGATGGGGTGTACGATGGGTACCGAGGTAGTGTTATTCATCACAAAAATAGTCGAAGATAACGGTACATATAACGGTCTACATGCAACACTAAGACGAAGAATAATAATTTGAAAGATATCACACCCTAAAACAATACTAATTTTTATTTTACATTTAGAAATAATTTTTGTGTATAATTTGTAAAATAAAGGATGTTATGTAAAAAAATATAATTTTTTTCAAAACTTTCCTACTTTATGTGAAATTCTGCACTAGTTTAACGATGAAGAATACATTTCTAAATATAATAAAATAAAATGTAATAAAATAAATAATTTGCAAAAGAATTATTGAAATCAAACAAATATTTTTGAAGTTATCGCAACTTTTCTAGAGATCTACGTTAGCGCTAAATTACGCGAAAAATCACCCGTTACCAGCACTAGTACGCGGCCGAAAACTGCCCGATCATAATGTGTTAAAATCATAAAATTCAAGAAATTGAAAACAAATGAACTTTGTAGGTGTATGTAGGATTGATTCGAAAAAAATTGAATTGGCGTTATGGGATACTGCTGGTCAAGAAGATTATGACAGACTGAGACCAATATCATATCCCAACGCCGATGTCATTTTATTGTGCTTTGCTATCAATTATAAAGACAGCTTAAGAAACGTTAAAGAGAAATGGTTCAGAGAAGTAATATTTTTTATATTTAAAAAAGACTTTGTAACCAAATCTAATGTATATAAACATTTACATATAATATACAAGGGATAAAAAGAAAACAACGCATTTCGAGATAATAATAATTGTCTTGCACTGAATGAATTTGTTATTATACTAAGTGTCACCAGTCTTAAACCTGGTACAGTTAAGAAAACACACGGTTCTGTCAGATTACCAATTGGTCAGACATTTCAGTCGAATTGTTTTGGATTTTATTTTAAAAGGATTGCATTGAGTGTTAAAAGTTTCATATCAAAGATTAGCTTTTGGTAGCCTCGTAAAGTTACGAGAGCAAACATATCGTTTTCTCAACCGGCATTTGATGGTTAATTTGCGAGTGTGGAGAGAATGGAACTGATCTCGTTTAAGTATATTTGTACTTATTTTTTAGGAAAAATAAAATAAATTTATTTTAATAAAATGAATAATTGTTAAAATTTTCTTTAATTTTTGTTTTGTCTCGCACAATGTGTATCATAGAGAGAATGAAGAATAATTGACACCTCTTAAATTAAATATGAATATTGTATTTTATCATTTATATTACTCTAAATTAATTATTTATTCTTAACTGCAATACTTATTAAGTGTTTTCCCTACACATTCCATTCTTAATTGAACGTCTTCAGTTTTTTTGATAAATTTAGAGAATATAAAGTTTAAACACAATCTATAAACGATTAACCTGTCTTAAATCACAGAAATTATTTAAAAATAATCATTGACAATAAATAAAAATATAAAAATTAAATTATATTGTTATTCAAAATTATAAAGCAAATTATATCATTAATTATTTTAAATTATTTTCCAAAATTTCGAAATTGAAATTTTATAAATATTTTGCAGAAAACTGGTCGAATACTATTATTGGTGCTTGTATTAATGAAGCAAAATGATTGTACTGATTATGGTTATGAAATGAACTACTTTTCCAACACGACGTATTATAAGAATGTATCTGGCGCAATTGTTCCTCAATCCGATATTAATGAAGAAAAGGCGGTCAAAATTCTTTTCAATCCGGAAGAGAGTCTAATCTTTGCTCGATACAAACAATATGATTCATTATTGGTTAAAAATGAGACATTCATGACTTCTGGGGATAAATGTGAGAGAAGGAGCCAGAATAATAGGATTATAATGTCTCGACTTGCCTTATTCTATGTAAGCTTTAAAGAAATAGTTACATCCAATGAAGAAGAAAATCGACTGAACGCAAGAACGTTTTCATTTGATGAAAGAACTGCCAGTGGTCAATTTGTAACATTCAGTACGTACATATATCATTTTGGACCGAAGATGTTATTAAAGAGAATAGATTACGAAGAAAGTGCTTTTAAAATGGTATCCAACACAACAATACGAAAATTTGATACAGAAACGGTAATGACATTTAAACTACTAAACAGAAATGTTACTGAAGAATTAAGAAAATCGTTAAATTCGATTAAATGTTTCAATTCTAAATAAATTTAAAAAATATTGTGCTTTTATTTATTTAAAAAACAGCTTGTGATTATTATTAATTTTTTTCTAGTATTACTCAAATACCTTATTAATCTAAATTAGGGGTTCTCAACCACCAGGCCGCGGACCGGTGCTAACCAATATAGAAAAAAAATATATTACTATTTATTCGATCATTGATACACGAAAGTTGGGAATAAACTCTAATGCATATACTTTCGCAGGCTAAAATACTAAATTTTATCTTTTAAGTAGAGGACTACACAAAACAATTTTATAATGTTTCATATCTTCAAAATAATTGTAATAAATCTGTCCATGAGAATATATCATATCAAAATATCGATCCGTTAATATACAGCTGTGGACAAAAGTCTGTTGACTTTCACATTTTCTACACATTAAGTGCACATTAAGTTCTTGCCTCCAAACACCACCATGAGAAGTGAAAATTATTTAAATGTGTTGAAAGAAAGGCTACAACCCATGATGAATATTCGAGGAACAAAAATATTCATGCATGATGGTGCTCCTTGCCACCAATCAGTCTTAGTCAAACGCTGGTTAGCAAGTCAAGGTATCGAAATCCTCTCACCATGGCCAGGAAATAGTCCAGAATTGAATCCTTTGGAAAATTTGTGGCATATTATGAAGGCCAAGGTT
>MQRK01219314.1:49871-61428 GCA_001938485.1 Girardia tigrina
ATGAGCTTTATTACGATATACAAATTCAATTAATATCGATTCGACAATTCATGTTGTAATTAAAGATAATTACTTTGGAAAGAGTGCCCCACAACTTATGACTCACCCTAATATTTAATTTGCTAAACGAAGACCATTTAAACGTTTATAAAATTTTAAAACGTGCCTACGTCTATTAATTACACTAAACGAAGACCGTTTAAAAGTTTATAAAATTTTAAAACGTACCCACATCTAATTTTATGCAAAAAAAATTGTCATTCATCGAATTTTCGAAATGAATAGGCTTCGATAAAAAATAGAGCATAGTCACAATGTTTCTCTTTGAAGTTAGAGATCGTTTAAACGTTTAATTTGCTAAACGAAGACCGTTTAAACGTTTAGAAAATTTTTAAACGTGCCCACGTCTATTCGCAGCCTACTACATTGATGACGTCATCATATTTTCGGACTCGCTCGAGCAGCATGAACAACGTCTGTCACATATAATGAGCCTACTACAACAGAAATCATTTAAAATAAACGAAGATAAATGCAACTTCAGAGCCACCGAAGTCCAATTCCTTGGCTTTATAATTTCTGTAAGAACAACGAATTCAACTAATCAGCTGTTAGGTAATGAATTCGTTGTTTCTAATATAATTAAAATATTTGAACTGTGGTGTAAAACTAAGCTAATCAAATAGTATATTTGATGAGCTTAGTAGATTGTAAATACAACACAAAAAAATAAAATTTAGTCGTTTAAACGCTTTTAATAAAATGAAAATGAAAAATGAATTAACGAACCACATATATCGTCAATTATAAGTTAATTTGTTGGATTTGCCAAACTGATAATTTTTGAATCTTTCGGGAACTGTTTTTAATTGATAAATCTTCTTTGGTAATATCTTTCGACAACGACTGTATATACGATTGTAATATCCGAGTTTGAATTTATTATCGATTAATATTTTGATTATTTTAATTTCTTAATTCATATTGCCGTTGACGATAATTTATCATTATAATTATAATTATCATTATAATTATCGTCAACATTTTTATAATGATTGAAAAAAAAGATAAATGAATAAAAATAATACATAAATAATAATTCCTAAAAATAATACATAAATAAAAATAATACACGCAGAAAAAAAATAAGATAAATAGATCAACTAGATAAATAGGTTCATCAAATATCAACAAAATACAGATAATTATCACATTGTTGTAAACCCTATCAAATAAAAAATAATACTACAAATAACAAAATCAGTGTTATAATACTTATTACAAAAAAAGAATAAATTGGTAACTTATCATAAAAAAATGGTTACAAAATTTTACATATGACTCTACCATATACACAAAGAAAAAGAAAAGAATAGCAACACACATACAAAGCGAAAGATACAGAATCCATCCAAAAAAGATTATATAGTGAAGAAATTCATACTACAATTTCCAAGAGCGGGGTCAAACTCATCCAGAAACGAATTGACGACATCGCAAGCCTCAAAGAACCAAGCGATGCAAAAGCGCTTCGAAGGTTCCTGGGAGCGGCTGTATTTTATCAATGGATGATTCCAAAATAATCCGAAACAATGGCTCCACTCCATGATCTGCCCTCTAAATCGTACAGAAACAAGAAGATCACACTGAATGCCTCACAAAACCAAGCGTTCTATACAATCAAACATAAGTTCAACGAAATCACCAATATGGAACCATTCGATCATAAAAAGGATCTAATTCTTTGTACTGATGCCTCAAAGATAGCCGTCGGAGCAAGCCTCAACCATAAAATCAATAGCATTCTTTACACGAAAACCAACGATGACCGAAAAAAAATACACAACTTTTGACAGAGAGCTGCTCACCACCTACCTGGTCACCAAGAAGTTCAAACATGATCTAGAAGGTTGCACCTTTAAGATTCTAACAGATTACAAGCCTCTCATATACATTCAATCCATGAAGGAACTATCCAACAGACAATGGAGGTACATAGAATTCCTTAATCAATTCTCTTTTCAGCTGCAATACATAAAGGGCTCTGAGAACATTGTTGGAGATTTCCTCTTAAGGACATTCGAGAACCCGGACGATCTGACCGAAATAACGATGATATCCAAATATGATCTCATCAATGAGTAAGAAAAAGAGAAAACTGATCTTCTCTCAGAAAATGAATTAAAAGTCAGAACAGAGGGAGGAATTCTACTAGACGCAGACAATAGAAAGAAAGGGTCATCTTACCCAGCAAGTTTCACAAATTTGAGTTTCGGCGACTGCATGACATCGCTCATCCCGGTGCTAATAAAACCATTGACCTAATTCGAGCCCGCTATGTTTGGAAAAGGATGAAAGCATACGTCCGGAAATAGACCCGAGAATTTCACAAGTGTCAATCAACAAAAATTACTAGACACACCAAATCGAAACTTGGCAAACTTTCGGACAAGGCAGACTCAAAGTACTATACATGGACATTGTCGGCCCACTGCCGATGCCAGAAGGTAAACGCTATTTATTAACATTCATCGACAGGCACTCCTCATGGCCCGAAGCGGATGGCAACCGATAAAAAAACTTTTTACTGATTGAAAGCTGAATTTCCAACTATCAAATAAAAAAATGTGTTTTACATTTGTACTACGTCTTCAAACCTAAAAATTCAACTGAAGCCATCTATGAGTGAAATCCGCAATTACTTAGTCACCAACCCAATAGTAAAATATGTTTTTAAAAGTAAAATTAAAATCAAAATTTTCGTTTGATTTAACAACTTTTAAATTACCCCTTTTTCAGGTAAAATAAAATTATGTTTTCAATAATAAATACGTTTTTAGTTTAATTAAACAACGTTTAAATTACCTTCGCATTTCGGTGAAAATATACTTTTTAAAATAAAAGTTATTTCTTAAAAAAATTATATTTTGATTTAAAATTTATGAATTAATATCAAAAGTTACCAAATAGTTTTCTAGTTTATTTATTATTTCTCAAAAATTAAATTTTATGTTTCATATAAAATTACAATTCACTTTATTAATAAATCGTTTTATTGGTTTTATGTTCACATTAAAAATTTAGTTTATACAAATTACTTTTTACGCTATTTTATAAAAATCTCATTTTAACCTAATCTGTAAATAGAAATGTAAAATATTGAATTATTAAATTGATTAGATTTCAAATTCGAAAATTTTATGAACTTAAAAAAAGCTACTAACATCGCCTCCCGTATTTGAAATTTTTGAATTTCTCCACATTCCTTACTATTTGTTTATCATTTTCATCTTTGAGTCTATAACTCCGCTCGTGAATCTGTTCGATGATTTCACAAAGTCCTTCAAATCTGTCTTCGCCTTTCTTTCTTATGTCTTTCATAATCCAGACATTATCACTCACTTTGTAAGTTTTTCGCGTTCCTGTTTTCACCGGTGTGTTCTTCTCTTTTATCTTTTGTCTGAAGTTCTCTCCGTCCGTTTTACTGTCCCTGTACCATTGTTGTCTGTCTATTTTCTTCCAAAATACTACTTCAGCTGTGCTATACCCTATCGTTTTCTGTTTTCTATCTCTGGTAGTATGTTTGCCCAACTCATGGAGTTTCTCTCTTTTAAGCTTGCTTTGATGAACTTTCGAATGGTTCGGAATTGCCTCTCAATTATCTCATTCGTATTATGATGGTACGGACTTGAAAAGATCAGTTTAATGCCCCTTATCTCAGATATTTCTTTAACTCTTTTCGATTCAAAACTTTTACCACAATCAAAATGTATCTCTTTTGGTGCACTGAATTTTAGTATCCACTTTTGTAATATAGTTTGTATAATCGTTTCTTCGTCCTGTCTTTTAATGGCTGTCAAGCTTACATATTTACTGAAATGGTCCATCATTCCAAAATATACATTTCTCTTCTTATTGTTTTGTTCCACGGTCCACAAATGTCTATGTATATCTTTTTGAACATTTCTGCAGCTGTTTTCTTTACATTTTCTTCCTTTGATTTTGTAGTTCTGGTCTTCGTTTGTTCACATTCTATGCATGACTCCACTACCTCTTTTACTGCTTTTCTTCCTTCTATCATATTGAATTTATCTCTCAGGTATTCGTATACCTTTTCCGTCCCTGTGTGGCATAATAATCTGTGTGTTTGAATAATTAGCTCATTCCGTTTTTTTTAGGTACCCATTCTTTGTGTCCTGCTCTTGCTTGGCTTCTCGTAGTTACCGCTAATAGTCTGGTCTTGTTTTTACCTTTTTTCGCTTCTTCGTGTTCCATGTGGCACCGAGTGCACGTTTCACAATTTCGTCTAGATAGCATATCCGCGTTGCCATGTAATTCCCTTTTCTTTATTCTATTTCGATATCGATGCTGCATAAATAGTTCATCCATGTTTGGAACTGAGCAGTTAATGGTTTTTTTGTTTGAAACATGAAAGTAGTCGCTTTATGATCTGTTCGTAATTTAAACTTCTTATCATACAAATATTGATTGAAATGCTGGCAGAAACAAAAAATCGGCAAATTTCCTTCCTGGTTATGCAGTACCCTCTTTCATGCACCGACATAGTGTGTGATCCATATGCTATAACTTGTTTTCTACCTGAATCGCCTATCTGTGATAATACTGCCCCTATGTTGTCGAAGCTGGCATCCGTGTCTAAGATAAACTGTTTATTAAAGCCCAGGAAGCTCAATATTGGTTCCGATATTAATGCTCTTTCCAAATCTTGAAATGCTATTTCACATGCGTCTGTCCATACCAGTTTACATTTGTTTGAACTGCACATTCCTTCTAATACTTTAGCTTTCTTCACATATCCGTTAATAAATCTCCTGTAAAATTGCAGATTTTCAAAAAACTCCTCAAATTCTTAATGCACTTAATTCTTAATGCTCTTTCCACATCTTGAAATGCTATTTCACATGCGTCTGTCCATATCAGTTTATATTTGTTTGAACTGCACATTCCTTCTAATACTTTAGCTTTCTTCACATATCCGTTAATAAATCTCCTGTAAAATTGCAGATTCTCAAAAAACTCCTCAAATTCTTAATGCACTTCGGTCTTTGAAAATTTTCTATCGCCGCGATTTTTTCTGGGTCTGTCTGTATTCCCTTGTGATTAATAATATGTCCTAAAAATTTCACTTCTCATCTTAAGATCTTACATTTTGATAGTTTTATCCTCAATCCTGTTTGCCTAATTCTTTCGATATCCCAGATGTTTGTAATAAATATGCCTCTATATTGGTGGATTAGTTTCTCTATTGATACGCGTTCATTCTGTGATGACGTCTGTTCAGATTCGTGTAACACACATCGGCCTTATGTTCCAGATCATAACACTTGCTACATACTATCGTCTTGCATTCTCAGCGCACGTGGCTTGTTTCTCCACATGCGTAGCACGTGATATTCCTTTCTGGCTTACATTCACTGCTTCTTTGGTTATTAATTAGTTATTTGGTTATTAATTGGTTATTATTAACTTTTGTTTATTTACTGGTCATTTCAGGGATTTTGGCGAGACTTATGAGGACTTTTGACCATCCGAAGGTTTTCAAGGATGCCCAGTGCGTTTATTACTCCGGTTAGGGTCGCGTTTACTGCCTGTTCAAGATTATTTTCTTCGGGGTTTATTGTTAGTTATTTAGCAACTTCGAATATTTGAAATAATTTTTTTTGTTTTAGAGGTCGGGGTCTACGGAGAGATCGGCAAGGGTTCAGTGATTCGTATTCTGCACTCAAAGCCGCTGCTGACATCATGCACCATCCTTTAATGTTCTCCAATAAATCTTCTTTTTTTAATGTTATGTTATTTTTATATATTAATTTACATATATTCTTTCGCGTGTGTGATAGTTTCTTCGCTTTATTATTTATGTATACATGATGCTTACGTAAACTATAACATCGTCATGTTTTGCACCGTAACAATTACCATTTAAATAAGATGAACCACTCCTAATGAAAGTTTAAGACGGCTTTCGTGAAAATTTTAGTTATTTTATATCAATTCGCATAATTTATCTCTTGCTGACAATATTCGATTCCCCTAAACTTTAATATTCAATTCCGAATCTATTGAACTGTTTAATTGCATTACGTTTTTCCTTTGTTTTAATCTTCTTCCTGATTTTGTGATATTTTCGAAACCTTCTTTTAATCCGTTATTAGCTATAATTTTAAACATATTTCTATGTACCTATCTAAATAAAACATTGTATATTTAAGAGTTTAAATATGTGTCAGAATCATAGCAAAATTGTATATAAAGAATCATTTATCAAAAATTCACAAAATATTCACTTACATGGTGATTCACAATGTTATTTTCATGAACCAAGACTTGCAAAGGTAGGTAAATATAAGACACCAGTAGTAGATATGGGGGATTTCATGGATATCATGAAAGAGACATCTTTTCTAGGAACTAAACTGACATCTTATAGAAGGTTCTGAAATATTAAGAGCTTGACTTTTTAAAGAAAACTTTTTGAGAAGAGAGCTAGAAACAGATTGGTCGTTAATATCAGCTATGCTGATTCAGCATACACAAACATGACTGGAAAATTGTCAAAGTCAATTCAAGAAATTAATGAACTTAGAAATTTAAAACACTTACATCAATTATACAGTTATTATAAAGGCATGGGTTAAAGGTATGAGGATTAATAAAATATTTTGACCGAAAATTAAAAAAAAGAACAGAAAAGTACTAATTCCTTACTTTGAAGGTTTAAGAAAGATCTTTTGGATTGTGATGTAATCTTTATGATCACAGCAACCAAAAGTTACACTGCTTCGAAGTCACTATTTTTAGAGTTCATGCATTTTTTTTGCGTTGTCTAACCAAAATTTAAGGAGAAAATAATGATCTATGAATTTTGTACAGTTTGGTGTATGGATCCTAAATTCACTCCAATTCTTTCCTTCTTTTCAGTACATAAACAATTTGAATTTTGTTGATTGAATCTTAGCCATTAAAAAGAAACAGAAATATATATATATATATATATATATATATATATATATATAGAACACTTTGACGATGTCTAGTCTCAGCTGGATACGGATGACCAATGCGATAGTGAAATCGAGCAATCAAACAATAACAAAAGTTTATCAAATTTGGCACAGAATTTCAACCAAATGTGTATGGTCTCAAACAACAGCGATACGAATGCTTTTGACTATTTTCAACACTTTTTGATGAAAAAATTATTGATTTGATTCACCACGAAACAAATTTATATATCAAGACGAACTTCAATTGGAGTAAAAGAAAATATGCTTAAGTAGGAAAAATTTGCAAATTTATCAGCATTGAAATGTATGTAAAAGCGGGAAGTTTATATGTTGACCGAATATGATTTTAAAAGATGATTTTAAAAATCAAATAATCATCAAACCAATAAACAAGAACGATAACCTTAAGAAATTTAAGGTGTAGAAACGATTTCATTCCATGAATCTCTTAGATAAACTGTAAAATGGAATAAAAAAATAATTTTCAATTTACTTGATCTATGTGTTTTCAATCCATTTGCTATTTAAAAGCAATGTGGAGATGTAAACATAACTTTTACCGCTTTTTAAACTCAAAATCATAAATAAAGCATTTGAAAAGTAAGGAAATTTCGAAACAAGAGCTCGTAGGCCCTTTAATCAACCATCTAGAATAAATTAAAGTCATTTTTTCAAACAGTTGGTCGTACTGAGGATTCTTCAATAATATCGATGAAATTTTCTGATAACGATGCACCATTATTTTATATGGGCTCGAGTTCAAAATATCGACAATCAAAATAGTGACATCAAAATAGCGACAGTCAAAATAACGACTTAATCAAAATAGTGACATTCAAAATAGCGATAATTATAAAAATGCAGTTATAAATAAAAAACTAAACAATTAACCTTCGGGTGCGCAACTTGGTCAATTGACCATAAATTATTTTTTGAGTTGATTGTGCATGTATGTTGCCATTTATTGGCCCCATATTCACTGTCTTTTTCTAAACTAAAATATTTTTTAATGTTTATTCAAAAGTCAGCAACTGGCACTGTGGCGGCAGAATCATCGAACGATAATTACAGTGTCAATCAGAGACGATGCTTCAAGTGCGACCTGCGGGGTCACCGGTAACATGACTACAGGACGAAGTAAGAGGTGCATTATATGCGACGCACCGGATCACTTCTGCGCGTCCAGTCCGCAAAGAAATTTCAGGTCATAGAAAGACCAACAGGCCCTCTCTTCTGCGCGTGAAAGGTACTTGTGAATGTCAATGTGCAGTTACCCGTATACATTGTCCAGGTTGGGAGTAGTGAATAAGAGCCCTGGTCGACACCGGGTGCTCTGTAACCTTGATGGAGCAGTCGCTCGTGTGGCCAGACCGAGTACAACGGACATCCGAACAATTACAAACATTTCTCGGCCAAGAGGTGGTATCTCACGGGGCCTACATGTAGATTGTAGGGTCAGGACGGCCGTTGAAATGTTGAGTTCTGTTAGTTCGGTGTTTAAAACCAATCGTGGCGGATATTGTACTGAAGATGGACGTGATCCGGTCAATGGGAGGAGTGAGAGTAGGAATCACGGGAGAGAAAGGCAGATTTGGCGCAGACGCGATGAATAAATCTCATCTAGAAGTGAGAAAGTCAGGATGCGGTCGGAGAGAACAGCCAGGGGCCGCAGTGGTAGAACTGGTATGCACTATGGCTAATCAATTGAGTCCGAAAATAGGTTCAGTGAAGTGAGCTGCACCAACTCATATTATTGATCATGACTTAACGGCCATATTCGACGGAATTTATCAAAATAATACATATAACTATAGGTACTCCGATAAAAGCGCATACCGACATAAGCGCCCAGTCAACTTTTTTGGTTAACCCAGTCAAAAATTATGGTTAAAATTCTTAACAGGACTAATTCCTAAATGAATTAATAATTCATTTGTGGCATAAAATTCAATCATTTTATTTGACTGAACTTTATCCAAATAATATTAATGTGCGAACGTATACAAAAATGTTATTGGCGTTAACATTTGTTCCTGTTGATGATGTTTTTGTAGCTTTTGAAATGTCTACAAATATATGCCCAAATGAAATGGCTGAATTAATAATTTATAAGGAGGATAATAATATTGGAAGAATGTGATGCAACCGTAGAGTAGTACCAATCCTTCCATTAAACGTTTGGGACATGTTTGATAGAGTTAATGGTGATTTGCCTAGTACAAATAATTCAGTTGAAGGTTGGTATAGAGCCTTTCAACAAACCGTGGAGTGTCACCATCCCTCAATTTTTAAAGTAGTGGAACATTTTAAAAAAGAACAAAATCAAATGGAAAAAGAATATGAACGTTTTCAAACCAATTTTCGACGAGCAGAAGCTTCGAAAAACAAATATGTAAGCCTAAACAAACGGATAAAAATATAAACAGAAAATTATAATTAAAATGATATCATAAATTATCTAAAACGATTGTCATATAATCTGGAAATATAATATAATGTATTATTTTTTTACTTTTTTTCATTTTATTACTCTTATTTTTAAAATTTTGTTGCATTTGTTATTGTTACAATTTTACAAATCGTTGGGTGCTTTTGTCGGGGCGCTGTTATTTAAACTATCATTATACTGTTTAAATCCCAAATAATATAAGATTTACAAATATTTTTTTTATAAAAATTAAAATATTCCTATAATATTTGGGATTTAAACAATATAATAATAGAAATATTGATACTTTCTGTTAAAAAGTTAAACAAAAATTCTTACAAAAATTTCAAAAAGTGGGCGCTTTTGTCGGGGGCACTTTTGTCAGGTCACCATATATATATATAATGCCGATCAAAAGTTGTAGGTCAATTATACGAATTATTTTATTTCTCAAATAGCTGTTTCTAATTGTCTGATAGATTTTTGTGTTAATCTGAAACAAAAATTATCGCCGTATATTTTACTCAAGGGTGTTGGCATACAATTTTTTATTCTTTCAATGGGATTTACTTTGTGAATATTTCCTATTTTTAAAAGTGATCATAAATCTTAGGTCATAAATGAAATATGAAAAATATTTAAAATATGTTGTTTTATATTTTTCTTTTATAGAATTAAAAACAATAATTTGTTTATTTCAATCAAATCTTAAAGTAATTTATTGAGAAATTTATTTGAAATGGCGGAAATAGATTTGGCAACGTGATATCGCGTTGTCCAACTTATTAAGTGTGGTTTATCTCAAAGAAAAACAGCCAAAACGTTGGGTGTATGACTGTCTGGTGTACAAAACATCTGGAATAAATGGAAAAGAAGTGGGGAAGTGATTGATCTACCTGGAAGTGGTCGTCCATGCAAAACATCGGAAAGAGAGCGTCAAAAGTTCGTAAGGTTATCAAAAGTTAATCCTTTTGGGACAGCCAGGCAACTCTCATTTGATTGGTATTGTAAAAATAAAGTCTCACTCAATACCATTAAGAGCATTCTTCGAAAATATGGTCTCAAAGAATGTGTTGCAGCCAAGAAGCCCCTGATAAAAAAGAAGCAAATTCGCGGTCGTCTTCAATTTTGCCAAGCTTACAGAGGTTGGCAAATCACAGACTGGGAGAAGGTGATATTCAGTGATGAGAGCAAGATAGAATTACATCCTACAAGAAGGCAGTATGTGAGAAGATTATCTGGTTTGCGAAATAAAGATCGTTACTGTACAAAATAACAAAATTTGGTGGCAAATCGTTGATGGTATGGGGCAGTATAAAAGCCGATGGAAGTAAAAATTTGATTCGTTGTACTGAACGTTTAAATTCAAAGGTGTATCAAGAAGTTCTCGAGAAAGGTATTATACTTGATTACTCCAATGATTATATATTTATGCAAGATGGTGCACCATGCCACAAGTCAAAGTCGACACTAAGTTATTTCGATAAACACTAAGTTTACCTTTTAAATGATTGGCTGTCACAATCACCTGACATAAATATCATTGATCCACTGTGGCGTTTATCAAAAGAACGAGTTTCTTTAAACTTACCGAAGACTGTTGATGAGCTCTGGAATTTTTGTCAACTAGAATGGGACTCGATTGAGGAGGAAAGGACCAAGGTTTTTTTATACCGATCGATTCCCAGCCGATTACGAGCATTATTGTTATCTAAAGCTTCCAGTACCAGTTACAGACATATTATTTATAATAAATGCTATGGTTTCTTGTTAAATTTTAAAACATTTAATAATTTGGATTAGATCTTATATGAAAGCTTTGGGTGACCTATAACTTTTGATTCTGATAAAAAAATTAATATAAAACTTGATCATTTAATTTCTTGATATCCATAATTTAAAATAGTATTAAAGAATTTTAAAACATTTGTAAAATGGAATCCTTACTTTAATAATCATAATTTCGTCTAAATATATTTGCAGTTATCTGAAATTCAAATTTTAGAAGATCTTATGAAATGGACCTATAACTTTTGGATGGGATTGTATATATATATATATATATATATATACATATATATATATATATATATATATATAT
>MQRK01219318.1:11963-22675 GCA_001938485.1 Girardia tigrina
AATGGCCAGACTTCGAAGTACATATGAAGAAAATGTGTAACAAACAATCGATGCAGGGGGATACTTGTTTCTTAGAAAATAAAATTTTAGGAATCAGAAGAATGAGCAACTACCAATGAAATTTTATACTTTACCGTATCACGGTTTTGATGCTTCAGATTTCTGGGAAGACATTGGTTATTTATGCATATAAAACCACATAAATCCAAAATATGAATCTGAATATGAATCCAAATTTTAGAATTCAAAAGATTTGTGATATCAGCTAGAAGGAAATATAATTTTGAGTTGCGAATATGGGTGAGGTGTCTCTTATTTTTGATTTTCCCTCAAATCAGACTTTAGATCCAAAATTCAAAATCATAACCCTTTAATGCCTCTATTATTTTTTGCGAAAAGAGTGGAATAAATTATTTGTAGAGTAAAATCAAGATGTCAACTCAACAGGACGTAGGAATCGTCCAACAACGTCAGAAAATTCTTGAGAGCTGGGAGAGAAGAGACGATTTAATCATTTAAATTCGGATTAAGCAATGCGTTAGATGATGTAGTGACCAACAATTACTTATATGATTATATATAAAAAAATAATTTATATATATAAATTAATCGATTATAAAAAAACGATTAATGAAATCTATAACAAAAAATATTTTATTCGCATTTCTTTTCCTCGGATTTTTTAATTTACACAATTTTACTAGTTTCAAAAGGATTTTTGCCCTAAAATTGAATTTCGTGATCAACCAGTTAGAAACTACGAAATATTATCTGATCTCAAATATCCAATATCCTATGTCATTATCTTATCCTTTGATCATCAGTTTCCGACTCTCAATTATTCCAGTTTGGGAAATACCCTAAACTAAATATACAGATCCTGCATCCTGAGAACATTCAACACCGAAACTAAAACATTATGAAACCGAACTAGATATATTTTTTTATAATCTGTTGTCAGTATCCATTCAGGTTATACCAATTCTCGTTTCTCTTCTTCACCTCAACCGACCACAGGTTTGAGCCCATTATTTATTGTGATTAGTTAATTGTGTTTACCGTTAATTTAAAATTTATTATTTTTTTATATTTTTATTTATTTCCGTTAAAAGAGCTCATTGAACTTTAATTTGTTCAATTAGCTCTTTTACATATGGTACTGAAAATGATGCAGTTTTGAAAAGGAGTGACAGCAATAGTTCAGATAAAAGTGATACAGGTGGTGATATGGAAAAGACCACTGATGGTACCGAGATTGAAGATGAGCTTATTTTTTGTTGCATGATTAGGGTTTTTCAATTACCTAACTTTCATAAATATGTATACCCTGTTTTATGGTTATATGGTGGCACCTTAGTAGATTTTAAAAGACAAAATTTTACCCCGAAAGCACCTTAGTAAAACGAAACAAAAATTAAAAAAAATTCCCTCTTTTTTAATTATATTTTTTAATCATCATAATCTTCATCTTCGCTACCAAAATTATTTTCATCCAACAAAATATCAATGAGCTGCTCACGAATAAAATTTTTAAAAAAAGCATTAAAAAAACATTATTAAAAAATTTATTAAAAAAATTTAAAAAGTATAAAAACATATAATAAGATGGTACCTTAAAAGAAAGTGGCACCTAAGAAGAAAAAACATAAAATATCAGGGTCCAAAAAATTTTTAATAAGGTGGCACCTAAGTAAGCAGTGGAACCTTATAACCATAAAATAGGGTATTTAGTTTTACAAATATCTTCCAATTTACAAGATTTAAAAGATTCATGGCGCTTTACTACGCTACAGAACGCAGAGGATTGGATAATTTTATCCTTTATGTGTTCAAGGATACGATAATCACTTTATGATAAATGATTGCTTACATTTAATGTTATATTGTATCATAGATATCCAATTTGTCTCACAATTCTAATGATAAATAAAGGAGACTGTTCCGGATAATAATTACGATAACACTATCGAGTACTTAATCATTTTGTGAAATTTTATTAATTAAAAAATTCTTTATTATCACTCTTTAATAATTATCTTTAATGAAATGTTATAATTTTAAATTATAACATTTACATTTATTTAATAGTTTCGTTCAATTTATTAATTTAAAATTTTTTTTTTGAAATTATTAGATATTTTAAAAATTCAACATTTATTATATTTTAAGTATATTTATTTTACATTAAAAATATTTGGTAACATTTTATAATTCGTAACAGAATACATTTAGAAATCTTGAAACTATAAGATTATTTTGACAAAAAAAGTTTTCAAATATGTAATATTTTAATTATTTAATTAAAATTTAATTAAAATTTTATTTTAATTACTTTTGTTTCAATCTATTTCAAGTACAGTGTAAGCCGGATAATAGGACAACATTTTTCCCAAACCCAACTGGTCCTATTAACCGACTGGTCCCATTAAGCGAAGTGGTGTTATTTTTTGACAAAGTACACTTTTCGAGTTGCTAGAAGAGAGAAGTTGGTGGTGACGATTTCATAAGAGGGTGTGAGCTTGCTGCAGCTCTCGTCAATAGCCAGTCCGCAACCCTCCCCATTGTGCTCTAGCAAGATTGATGTCGAGTTAGACGACACACACACATGCGTACCTGGGATTGTAAGTGTATGGGGCTACCGCCACTAACTGTATGTTTGCTTGCAGGACACTTTTCCTCTTGCTGTGTCCTGTGTGTGTGTGCTACAAATGTAGCAGGTGCTCTCTGCAGTTAAAGAGATAAGAACAAATACAGTAAATACAAATTCAGTTAAGACCTGCTTCTTTGTTACGTGTGTATGTGTATGTTGATTGGGGTGGGTGTATGACCTACGCTAAAAACAGGTTTTTCATGACTTTCATCTTATTTGAAGGGTCAAACAGTTTCATGAGTGGTCTCATTAACCGACTTTTACTGGTCCTATTAAGCGGCTGCTTTAATATTCGAAACGTAGGAAATGATTCGGTCCCACAGAATTTGGTCACATTAACCAGTGGTCCTATTAAGCGGCTTTCACTGTATTATCCAAAAATATTTTGTGTTGTATTAAAACGGTAGTCGTAAGCGCTCGTTTTCGTTTTTACTCAGTCAACGTTGCCTCTACGTCAGATCAAAATATTTGTTGTGTTACTCTCAAATCTGTTTTTATGTGGTCCTTTTTTATGCAATGTTTTAATTTTTTCGATTTATTTGGTGCAATCTCATACGCATCGCAAATTTGGGAGATCGCAAAAATAAAAAATCGCATAAAAACATGTTTAAGTGTATTTTATTTTGCATGAACTTGTAAATGTTATATGTTAAATATGTTATTTTGATTTTATAATATCAGATCATATCTGTAAATTAAATCTATTTTTTGTGTACCTAAGTTTTTGTCAATAGACTAGGGTCCCCCTTTTTGTTCAGCATAGGGGAGTATAATTATTATTGCATTTCTTAAGAATGTTTTAGTGATAATATTTAAAATCTTTTTATAAATGACAATAAAATGATGACATATTGAATGATAAAAAATAATATTATTTATTATATTATTATAACATAAAATTATTTATTAATATACTTAGTGTTTTGTTTTCAAAAAAATATAACAAAATATTTTTTACTTCTAGTTACAAACTTCAAAATTGTTCATTCATGACGAATATTAAATGAAAGATAAGTGTTAAAAACAGTCTCTAAAACACTTTAATAAATCACACTTTGACATTGATTAAAACCAAAAAAAGGTGAATAAAACCGAATTTTCGTTTTGAATTGATACTGAAATAATTCGCAGAAATTGTCGATAAATAAAAAAATATTATTATTTATATTTGTACAAATGAAAAACTTCAACATCATTTTAATTAGGAAAAATCAAATTCCATTCTTTTGAAATAAAATATAAATCAAATAAAAATTTTCATTCTAAAAATATACAAAAATTATTTTTTTTTCATTTTATCTAATTAGACAAACAATAAAGATTAAATTATCAATTTAAAAAAAAATTAAAAAAGAATTTTAATCCATTTATAAAAGTAAAAATATGAAAAAAAGGTTTTTTCTTTAAATCAAACATAATTTGTAATTTAAAAATTAAAAAAAAATTTTAAATAAAATTAAAATATAAATGATAATTTAACAAAAAAATAAAAAATTTTCTTTTTAAAAAATATTGATTAATTATTTTTTTTAATTTTACGTATATAATTTTCTATTATTTTTTACAAAAACAGGATATCTGTCTTTCTGTAAATGAAAATTGATTTTTAATAAATAGAAAATATATTTTGAAAAGATAAACAGGAAAAATAATTTTAAAAATAATAATATAATAATAGAATTATTAATGAAATTATTTAAATGTAAAAAATAATTATATTTTATATTTTTATTTTAAATACTTATTTATTTTTTACTAAAATTATTTTTATTTTTATTCAAAAAACAATTTTTTTTTATTTTTCGAGAAGAATATTTTTAAGAAATAATAAATAATAATACCTTGGCCGTCCATAAAATTGATAGAAATTGTTCAAATCTTGAAGATACTGTTGGATGTCTTGGTCGTCTGCGGGATTGTTACTTCTCTTTTTGAAAAGAATATCGGAATTCTCGGGATTCATTTTAATAGAAAAAACGATCGCAACCTGACAAAAAAGAATACAGAAAATCGAAAAATAAAGAAAACAAGATTTCGTTGTCATTTTATTAAAGTAGTATTAAAAATAAAATTTGTATTCTAATTTATTATTTTATGTTGACCAATAAAAATAAAGAAAAGGAAAACTTTGTTTTAATGACGAATTTATTTTTCAGTTAGAAATGATTAAAACAAAAAAATCATTTTTTTATATTTAATATTAACTTAAACAATTTCTAAAACGATTAAAAATTGTGATTTTATTTTTCAATTAAAAAAGAATTCAAATTAAAATAAAATATTTTCTTTATTTTTAGTAAAAAAATATTTAACAAAAACAAAAATAATTGTAAAAACCCCTTGTAAAAATAATTTAGCCAAAATACTTATTTAAAAAAAGATGTAATTTATTTTGATTAATAGTAAATTAAATAGTTGCAGGATTATATTAATTATTTTTATATCATCATTGATTAAAAATCATGTTTATTAAGAACACCAATTTGACTTTTAAAATTTTTATTAGCATAACACGTTTGATTGTCCTCAAGACAATCTTTTGTAAGACTACATCCGTCTATAAATTAATGACTTTATTTTATTATCTTAGCAAATGGAGAATTAAATAAATAGTTAAAATATTTATTCAAAATTTTATTGGTAATAATTTAAATAATTTTTAATTATTTAAAAAATATTAATTTAATTTATTTATTTAAAAATTGTAAATAAAATTAATTAACTGATTTTAAATTTTAATATTATTTTAAATTAGAAATAAATTTAAACATAACATATTTTCAGATAATAAGAATTAAAATATTAATCAACTAACTGGGTAGGAGGGACACAATTCCAAATCAAAACACAACATTCAAACACAAAACATCAAACATTCAAAATATTCTTCACAATGTTACTTTAAAAACATCATTTGTCTCTAATAAATAAATCAAAATAAAAAAATAATAAATCATGTGAAGAATATTTTTAAATGGTGTTTAGTGTATGCGGATTGGTATGTTGTTTTAGGATTGTGCTTCTCCCACCAAGATGGAAGATTGATATTTTAAGTATTTTAATACGCCAGATTATGTAATCAATTTAAAAATTTAAATAACAACATTAAAATTAAATTAATATATCATAAATAATATATTTAAAATATTTTTTAAAATAACTAAAATTATTTTGTAATCGAATTGTATATTAAATTGTAATTTAATTTTGTTTGAATAATATGATTTTCGGAAATAGAATTAACCATTTATCAATCAAGAACAATCACTAGCTACAAAAGTTTTGTAAAGAATTGTCCTAGTGACAATTCAAGTTGTGATATCAATAAATGTATTGAAATTCCAATTAGTGTTCTTAATAAATCAAGACAGAATTTCAACTTTATTAAGTTCAACCTCAAGTATTTAAAAATTATATACTATTTCTGAAAGTTAATTTTAGTTTATAAACTAAATCTCCCCGAAAACAACTAAATTATGTCACTCCTAAAATCAACAATTTAGCCATTTGCATGGTAGAAAGTCGGTTTGAGAAACAATCCAAAGGGTTCTAGCGTGAATTCTTGAAGAAAGCCGATCGAAAACAATATTTTATTTGGATAAATCATATAATTTAGTATTTTGTAACTGTTATTTTACAAATATATATTACGTTTTACTAAAATACATTTTATGGTACGCTATTCTTGTTAATTTTTAATAAATCATAGAGTATAGTATTTAATCAATGGAGATTTAAAAAGGAATAACCCCGTAATTATTTTATTTATTCTTTTATTTGATATAAGGCTTTGTTAAGTAAAAAATATTTTCATTAATTTTTTTAATTTTAATTTTTTATTAAAAATATTTTTTTGTTTTTGAATTAGTAATAATAAAAATATTTGTGCATAATTTTTATAAATATTAATGAAAAAAAATAATGTTTTGTATCAAAAAATATTATTAATTAAATTTTAATTAAATAATTTTTGTATAATTAGAAAATGATCAAATTTTAAAGTCTCTTTTTAATAAAATTAACTCAAGTGGGTGAGCTAAGAGTTTTCTGTAAAAAATGTTTTGAGGGTTTTCCTTTAAGGTTAAAAGAAATAAAATAATAAAACAAAAGAAGTTTATTAAAACTAATTTAAGATTAAAGCAGTTAAACTACAAAAATAAATTGTTTGATTTTTTTAATTTAAATAGAACACATAATTTTATTTTGACTTTCTTGTTTAATAATTTTTTCAAACAACAACGAATTATATTTAATTAAATGATATTACAAAGTTTATTAACAATTTAATAATAACAATAATAATAATAATAATAATAATAATAACTGAACACCATTTTTCAAATTTTATTTTTGGTTTTGTAATTAATTTCGGCACATTACCCAATGCCATCTTCCGACTAAATTAACATTAGTTTTTGCAGCTTATATATGAAAATGACGATTGTGTAATCGATTAAGTAATAAAGGCTCTATTTGAAATTGTTTAACAGAGAAGTTGAGTGGGAAGCTTATTAATAAGGCCTCACACGTTACTCTTTCCCAGCAATTTTTAAATCGATTACACAGAATTTGAAAATAATTTTCTTTTTACATTTTAAATTATGCTCAGCAATATTGCTCCCATTATCCAACCGACTATGCTCTTTGATCCGTTTGCAGAGATGACGAGATGTCTCTCCAATGTAGTGGCGTTACACCCATTACGAGTATATTTATCGGAGTACAAGATCGGATCACAAACCGAGAGGAGTAGGAGATTTATTGCTGAACATATCACGAATGTTATATGATTGTGAAATTATTTTTAGATTTATTCGGAATCAGAATTTTCAAAATTAATTATTTTAAATGTTTAAAGCCCTCGAAATAAGGAAGTCCCTTTTATATTAAAGATATGTAGATGATATATTTTTGATTTTTGAAAATAAAGATCACTTAAACATTTTCAAAAAGTACCTTTATTACTCAATTGATTATATAACCAACATTGTCATATATTAGCTGCAAAACCTAATGTTAATTTAGTTGGAAGATGGCATTGGGTAATCCACCGAAATTTATTACAAAACCAAAAATACATTTTGAAAAATGGCGTTCATTTTTTAATCAAGGGTATAAATTGCCACTGTTTTTACATTCCTTAATAATAATATTAATAATTGTTAGGTTCAGACATATTCGACGAACCCCCATTTGTGTTGAATTCAAGTTGTAGACAAGTCATAATTTCAAAATTTTATTTAACTAAAAACTTCTGTTTTTTCGAGGAACATTATGTTCTATTTATTAACCTTTATAAATAAATATAGTGTAATATAAATATAAATACGTTAAATTTTTAATCAAGTTTTAAAACCTCACAATTTTCAATTTTATAATTTCTAAATTTTAGAGTTTTACCAATTTTTAAAATTCTACTAATTTAGTTTCAAAACTTAACAATTTTGAATTAAAAAGTTCAGTACAGTTTTTTTAACACAAAATAAAACATTCACACTCTGTTTTGAAATTTTAAACTTTTCCACATTGCGTAATTTGTGTTTACCATTTTTATTCTTGAGTATGTAACTCCTCCTATTGACCTGTTCTATGATTTCAGAATGCTCTCCTTTATCATCTCCTTTTGTCCTTATCTTCCTTTTTACCCAGACTAAATCAACCATTTTGAATATCCATCGTGTCTTCTTTTCTTCTGGCTTGTTCTTATCTTTTATCATTTTTCTCATGTGTTTTCTTATTCCTGAACCATTGTTGTCAATCTAATTTCCTATCGAACACAACCTCTGCTGGAGCGCAACGTGACGTTTTCTGCTTTGTTACATTTATAACAATTACCATGTTTGGTAATATATCTGAACAGTAAGTTTTATTTCCATCTTTAAGGCTTGCTAGTATTTTTCGAAACTGTTTCTCAATTAACCCGTTTGTATTATGGTAGTGTGAGCTTGAGAAGACAAGCTTGATGTATCTGGGTTCAGCCATTTCTCTCAACTTTCTTTGATTCAAAACTCTTCTCACTATCAAAGCGAATCTCCTTTGGTACTCCAAACTAAAATATCCATTTCTGCAGTATAGTTTATACAATGGTTTGATTGACATCAAATTTACGTATTTACTTATATGATCAATTATTTCTCAAATAAATAATTCTCATCGTATCATCTCTTTACATGATCGGTGATAATTTTTGTATATTATCTTGAATGCTCCTCTTAAAATTATCTTCGTGATTTTCTCCTTCATTTTATTAGTCCTCACATTCGTCTGTTGATACTTTATACATACGTGTACTACCTCTTTTACAGTTTTCCTTTTTTCGTAGATGTCAAACTTACCTTTCAAATAGTCATATACTCTTTCAGTTCCTCAATAATAAAATAATCTTTGTTTTTTTATGATCAGCTTGCTGCGTTTCTCTCTGGGTATTCACTTTTTTACGCTCTCTGACTCGGCGTTTTGTTGTTACTGTTAATAGTTTGGTGTTCATTTTACTTTTCTTTGTTTTTTCATCTTCCATTAGACTTTGTGAGGACTTCTTACAATTTCGTCTATATAACATTGTCGTGTACTACCACGAAAATAGCAAATTATTAAAATTCCAAAGTTGATATTGTATATATTTGCTTTCTCTGTTAAAATCTCTGATCTGTGTGAAAATTTCCTTTTTTAACTGAAAGATTTGTTTGATATAGAAACACAATGATTTTGTTTTACTGTTTAAAATAAATTACTTTCGTCGGAAAGTTTTTTAAATTTATACTCCTCTATTTCTACTCCAAAATTTATACTCCGAAACTACAACTCCACCACAACGGGTTGTTTAATACAGAAGAAGCCATCAACCCGGTGATCAAATCAACCGACCACTGTATCGGTTGTGTCAAAACCCGGGACGACTCAGGTCGAGTCGATGATCAAATTAATTAATTTGCGCGATCTTCTAGACACAATGCGCAATAAACATGTCTGCGTTACTATATAGATCTTCTTTAGTAAATTCCATTTCAGTATGCACTCTACTTAGCTAGTTCATCCACATTTGAAATTGCGACGGCAGATGCTTCTTTGTGCGTAGCGTGAACTTTATTGCTTTGTGCTAATGATTAAATTTAATTATGCACGAGAATATTTATAAGACGAAAAGTGACAAATCAAATACAGATAGATTTACATATATCTTTAGAAGAAGCTCATGTCTAATAGACCAAAGGGTTATCAAAATGAGTGTTCCCATTGTCAACATTTCCATTCATTTTTTGCGTAAATATCTCAATAATTTAAAAGAGATATTTTAATTTTATTTTTCTCCTTTTTACCTTCCGTTACGAATAATATAAAAAAATATTTACACTGTTTCTTGACAAACAAATAAGGAACGAAAACAAATATTTATTAGAGTCATATTTACGAATTTTAGACAAGAGATTTTCAACATTACTTTATTGTCATTCAAAACAAAGCAGGCACAAAAAACAATATCTGTTGGAAAGTTTTGATTATATTATTTTCGAAGCTGGGTGTCTCTTTTTTAATTTCGGCAGCGCATCAATGGCAGGAAATGATGAATTATTTTACCCATGATTTATAAACAAATTTTTTAACAATTTTTTGTATTAACAAACTGTAGCCGATGTGGCTAAAAAAGTTTGAGAAAAATTTGAGATAATACTAATAATGATTATTATTATTAAAAGTCAAAAAATTTTCGTGATATATGATATATAAATATTTGATATATAAATGATATACTCGCGTTTATATATCAAAGCAATGTTTATGTAATCATTATGTTATCATTGTTAATTCAGTCTGATGATGACGGTTGATCCGTCGAAATTAATCACAATATATCTTGACGAAATTTTTTTGACTTTTAAAAATTCATTGTCGTCATTTTTTAAATATTTATATGAATTATTATTATTGTTAAAATTAGTAATTAATAATTACTAGTAAATAACCCGTCATGTATGACGGGTAAAATTGAGAAAAGAAATTTCATTTTTTAATTTTAATTTGAGTAATTTTGGATGTGGAACAGATGCATTAAAACAAAGAAGAC
>MQRK01219325.1:2222-12252 GCA_001938485.1 Girardia tigrina
ATATATATATATATATATATATATATATATATATATATATATATATATATATAGATAATTAATTAATTTGTAATATCAATAAATAAAATAAATGAATCCCGAACAATCAGTTTGAATAATACAAAATGGGTCTAACATTTAATTCCAGAGAGCCATGATTCTACTACCACCGTCCAGTCTTTTGGACAAGCTGGAGATCGGATGGAACAATTGTATTCAAAGGCTTTTATTATTTATTTTTAATAATTTAACTTCTTTTATTATAATAATTTAAAATAAAAAAGATTAAAATAAAATTATTAAATGTATATTTATTTTCAATTTTTTGTTATTTTAAAATTAATATCAATAAAAAAATATTTTTTATATTCTAAAATAAAATCCTTCATTTTTTTATTATTAAATAATAGAAAATATTTATTTAACTTAGAAAGTAATTTTTTAAATTTTCTTTTGTTTGAATAAAATCAGTTTGTTGTTTTCCAAAATTTGTCATTTGATGAAATATATTTTGACAATCAAAAAGTTTTTGCATTTTTATACATTAATTTAAAATTCTGTTGAAATCAAAATTAAAATTTTATTTTCAAAAGGGAAAAATATTTAAATAATATTTTTTTGTAAAATTGAGCAGTAATATAAATTGGTAAAATAATTTAAATACTTTATGTATTTTTGCAATATAAATTTCATCAAATTTATAAATTATATTTTGAATAAATTAACAATAAAAATATTTGTTTGTAGGATTTCAGATATTTAATTGCATTTATAATTTTTTAAAAACATTTTAAGAAGACTATTTTCGAAAGAATGAAAAATATAAATTTATTTTTGGTATTAATAAATTATAACAATTTAAAAATGTTAATAAGACAATTAAAATATTTTTGGTTAATTAACCTCAGATAATGATCATTATTGTAAAGGAGAGTACAGTTTAACTTTAATCTCAGAATCAAAAGAACTTGTATGCAACGCTCCTTATATCATTCAACATTTTTTGCCTGTTTTAGTTTTTCTATGCTTTATATCGTTTTCAGTTATAAATTTTATTCTTTAAGTGTTATATTAATCTGTAAATGGTGATTAATGTGAAAATGTAAGCAAATTTATAAACTTTCCCTGTGCGTAATTTAAAGTCCAATTATTATATTTATATATATTATTGATATCTATAATTCTTTTATGTCTACCTCCTTTGTCAAAAACTAGCAAGACAATTTACATCAAGACAATCGAAATTCTGAACAATTATTTGAATGATAATCACTGACCCTTTTATTCATTTTCACTGAATTATTGCATATATATACCAGGGGTGTCCCAAAAGTTCGCAGACAGATAAGTAACTACAAATTCAAAAAGTTTATTCCAGTTAACAAAATTGATCAATCCTCATCAGAATGGCTATCGAACTTTTCAATATAATCACCATTCAGTTTCATACACTTCCCATCGCTGTGTAAACCTCCTCATACCATTATCGAAGAAAATACGTGATGTTTCCACAATCCACGCACTGACTGCTGTTTTCATTTCATCCAAATTCGCGAAATGATGTCCTCGAAGGGGTTTCTTCAATGTCGAGAAAAGGTAGTAATCACTCGGCGTGAGGTCCGGTGAATATTGGGGTGAGGCAAAAGTGTCCAGCCCAATCGTTGCATGGTACTGATATTCAACTTCGCTGTATGGGGACGTGCGTTTTCCTGTTGCAATAATGGGATGGAGGAAAACTTTCCCCGCTGTTTGTTCTTGAGAGCTTTGCGTAGATTTTTGTCAAGCAGGTTCGTGTAGTATGCTCTGTTGATGGTGACCCCCTTTGGCAGGTAATCAATGTGAATTATCCCATCACAGTCCCAAAAGACTGTAACCATTACCTTCCCGGCTGAAAGGACGGTCTTCGCCTTTAAATGGGGTCTGTCACCTGGGCAGCACCATTGACCGGACTGCTCCTTGGTTTCAGAAAGATAAAACGGAAGCCACGTTTCGTCCACTGTCACAGTCCGTGACCAGAACACCTCATTGAGATCATGAACCAGTTTCAGTAGTTCTTGACAAGCAGACTTTCGATCGGCCTTCTGGTCGTTGTTGAGGAGGCGCGGCACCCACCTGGCAGTCAGTTTCCTCACATGCAGCTCCACTGACATGATGCGGTGCACCTGACTTTTAGAAACGCCTGTAATAGCTTCTATCTCACGGATAGGGAGACATCTGTCACCATGAATGACTTCCTCAATAACTTTCACATTTTCTTGACATTGGGACATTGTTGGTCGCCCACTGCGTTCATCATCCTTCAATGATTGACGCCCTGCCTGAAATCGTTGCACCTACTTAAAGACAGCCGTTCTTCCCATAGCGGCATCACCAAAGACGCGATGTAAACGGTGTACAATATTTGCAGTGGGGGTGTTTTCCTTCCAGAGGAAATAGATGATTGCTCGCTGAGATTTCACCACCTCTTCCATACTAATTACAAGATAGAAAAATGACAAATTAATACATTCGTATGTCACACACATGCCGACCGGTAACCAATAAGAGTTCACCCCAATTACAATTGGTTGGTCCCCCCTCATGTCATCGTACACACACCGCGCGTTACAGTCACACACACGTTACCACGCCATATTCTCTCAGTCCGTGAACTTTTGAACTTATATATATATATATATATATATATATATATATATGTATATATATATATATGTGTGTATAAACATCATGAAAAATGACACCGTGTAAAATGAGACCACTGAATAAAGAGACCACATAAAATTAAAAAATTAAGTAAATTTTAGAAAATTGAAATACTTACCGAGACAATCCAGTAATTAGTAAATATTTTCTAGAAACTCTATTAAAAAATGAACTTTATCACAATTTCAGTAGATTTCGCTTATAAAGAACATGCTCTAGGGTAACAAAATCCATTGAAGAAAACTTTTTGATTCAATATAAATTGGTTCAATGTATTTGGTTCATTAACCAATATAAAAATATTGGTTAAAGAGAATTATCGGTTACAGTTAACATTTTCCAAGTCCATAAATGTTCTCTTTAAGCGGTACCTACTATAATAGAATTATAAAAATACCACAAGACATTTATATATTTATTTTAACCAGACATCTCATTTTTTGCTTAGAATTTTTTAATAATACAAGGAATAAAAATAAGAAGAAAATAGTGACTAGTTTTTATTATTTGTTAATCATAAAAAACCAATTTTCACTGTAAATTGAATCACATCACATCTTATTGCAGTTTTGCAAGTGTACGTAAATACTTAAGTTTATCAGCATTATGTACATAATTTTAGACTACAGAAGCAATACGCTTACAAAAGTTGATATTTTTTTGCTCTACAATTCCAGATTCAGCATTTGGTATTGTCAGTTTATGGCTGACCCTGTCCCGCCGTAGGCCATTTAACAGAAACCTTACAGCAGAATGACAACAATGAAATAAAGCGTTTAAAGCGTCTTTGAAATCCTTAAAAAAATTTTCGTTTTCGGAGACATTTCACAGGTAGCATCTGTATAGTTCCATAACAGAATTGGAAGAAGAGCTCCTCTGCCATACACAACGCTTCAAATATAAGTTGATTTGAAATATGCAAGAATATCATCATATGGTTCTACATTTGGAAACGTAACAATCATTCCAAAATATTTTCTACTTAATTTTCAGGAAAAAGGCTAAAGTTGATAAAGATTTCAACTTGATTTTTATATTAGTATTAGTTTTAAAATCTGATTTCAGACCAACCTGAATAATCTGTCGCATCAGACTTTGAAGACAATTAAAGAAGCATTCATTAACATTTGCAAGAGAAAACACATCTAGAGCTGCAGATATACATGCCTTTTCAAAATAAACTAACTAATTTGTTTTAGGTGCTAGTTAAAGCAAAAAAATAAAGCAACTTTTCAAACATTTTGACATGTGTTTCATGCATTTTCTCTTAGACCAGAAAATATATACAAGTAGGAAAAGAATTTCCTACCTTTGTACGCCAAGTATATTTAAAACATTAAAGGTGTTTTGTCGAATGATCCGTCTCCGATAACCAGCTCCTTGGATAGTTCCTTCATCAGTTTAGAATTTGGGAGATTTGTTGCAGAATTTATTTCAATTTTTGAGGTACACTATATAAGTTTTGTAATCTATCGCATTTTTGAAATGCTTTAAGCATTAAACTGGTAAATCTATCAAATCCTTTTGAATAAACCATACTATAAACTTACTGAAACTTTAGGTTGGTTCTGCAAATGTTACAAATTAGAACTAGATTTTTAACATCTGTACTTTTAATATTGCAAATTTTTAATTAATCGCATAGTAGTTAGTTGAGTTTGTCAAACAAATTAAATGATTCTAAATTTCATTTTATAACTCAATGGCAATAAAAACAATTTCGAACACAGTTGAATATGCTAAAAATGTTAAAATATTTATTATTTTTGATAAAAAATTTAACGAGAAATTACCAACTGAAAAATCAACAACGGAAACCGTTTCAAAATAACAATAAAAATTCTCACCGAAAGATATTTTAGAAAGTTTTACAACGAATAAATTTATCCAAAATGTTCAGATAGATTTTAAAATTAATCCACTTCAAGAAATAGAAACAGATAAAATAATATAAATATTATTTATAAAATAATAGGGAAGATTTTAAAAATTAAAATAAATTAATATCAATATTAATATCAATATAAATATAAATATCACATATGCAGTGATTTATTTTTCTAAAAATAATAAATAATAGAAATCCGTTACATTTACGTCTTACCTTTTTGAGGCCTCATTTTACAGTAAAATAAAATCAGGAGTAGATTACCGAAGAAATTCAATTGAAACCCTTGGTATGTAAGCCTTGAAAGCATCCTGCTACCACTTCCATGTTTACATTTCGCATATTACTGAACATTTGTGGACACATCGCTTAGGCACTCATCTCCTCATAATAAAGTTTTTGATATACTGTTTTCTCTTCCTGTCGTCAGAAAACAGTAATATCATTCAAGAAGTCGAAGTTCGGTTTAGCCATGCTGATGTTTATTCAGATTGTCTATCCAGATGGATGATTTGTATTTATCTTTGATTCCTACTAATTGAAAATAATTTAACTTAATTTTAAAGTTAAGTAACAATAAAACTATTTTTCAAATGTAATTTTAAATGTAATTTAAAAATTTAATCTTTAATTGGTAAAAAAAATATTTAAGTCTAATTATAAACAATAAGAGTTTTAATAATTAATTAATATTATAATAAAATCAATAACGCCATTCAAAAAATTAAATTTTATTTTTGCAATATATTTTGTTGGATTTTCGATCATCTTCGAATTCAGGACCATGGACGATTGGGTAATGGGAGTAATATTACTGGACATATGAAAATTTGTAGATCAGAGGTGAAAACATCTAATTTTAAAATATTGAAAAAAGATGGCAATTTTTTATTAAAATCAAATAAACGCCATTTAAAAATAAATTTTGTGATAATATATTTCGACGGTTTAATCGTCATCATCTGATAACTGATTATGTTCATTTTTATTGCTTTTATATAAGAAATGAATGCTTGCGTAATCACTTACGTAAGTCTAATCGAAAACTCTTAACAAATTAGTTGAGAGTGCTGTTTGAACATTGATTTTAGGATCACATGATCTTATCAACAATGCTTCACATGACACTCTCTCCCAATAATTTTTAAAATGCTTGCACAAAATCTTAAAATCATTTATGCAAATATTACATTTACACATTTTTTATGCTTAGCAATATTACTCTTTCCCCCTTTTTGACTATGTTCTTGGACTCGTTTGCAAAGATGACGGGCAGTCTCTCCGATGTATGTGGCATTGCACCCATTACATGTGTATTGATAAACAATGTCCGAACACAATCCTAAAGGAGTATGTGATTTATTGCAAAGCATATTCTCAACTTTAAATGATTGAGAAATAATTTTTAAATTTAAAATATTATTTTTTGATTTGAAGATCAAATTCTTGACATGTTTTAAACCCTTGGAGTAAGGTAATCTTAGAGTATACCCATGTGTATAGCAGTTGTCAATGTTTAAACTATTAATTTGTTCATTATTGATTTTTTCTTTTTAAATTATTTTATCTACAGTCTCACGAGTGAGTTTGTCTATGATGGACTTAGAGTAACCGTTATGGTTCAATAAGTTGGTCAATGTATTAATACTTTTAATAGATTTTGAAAACGTAGAAGAAAGAGACCACGAGCGGTATAACAAACTTTTGATCATATTCCTTTTATATTTAAACTCACTAAAACTGTTTATGGAGGTGTACAAACCAGAATCAGTTTTCTTTCGATATATTTCAGCTTCATAATGATAATTTTCTCTTTCAATTAACAAATTAAGGAACGGCAATTTTCCATTTATTTCCTGTTCCACTGTAAAGATTACATTTGGATGAATCGAATTCATGTAATTTAGAAAAAAAATTCATGTTCTCGAGATTCAAAGACTAGAAAGATATCATCCACATATCTCTTATAAAGTAGTGGTTTTTGCCCCCAAAATAACTTTATTTTTTCTTCAATGGAAGAAAAGAAATGGTGAACCCATTGCAACCCCATCTATTTGTTTGTAACATTCACCATTAAATAGAAAATGGAAATTTGAAGTAGCAAATGTTAGGAGTTTTTGAAAAGCAACTTCATCTAAATCAGAATTGTCCAGATTATTCTTACGCCAAAGTTCACAACAGAATTCAATGGTTTCCTGTAACGGAACATTAGTAAATAGACTCGATACATCATATGAAACCATAAAATCATTTTCAGTTCGTATTTCAAAATTAGCAATAGAATTCACAAACTCAAAACATTCCTGGTAAATAAAATGATTAGGAATGAAAGATTTTATCTTCTTATCTAGATATTTAGCAATCTTGTACTGAGATGTACGGATCATAAATAGAATCAGTCGCATTGGAACTCCATCTTTATGTACTTTTGGAAATGGTGTTTATTTGTTTTTAAAATATTGCGCAGTAATTTTACTTGTGAGGCATTATTGATTAAATCGCCTAATCCGTCCATTAATGTCCAAACAAGTCTCTCTTCCACTTTGTTGAAAATATTTAATTAGTTATTACGCAAGATGTTTGCATAATCATCAATTTGCTTTATATAAGACAGTAAAATTGTTGTTAATTAAGTCTGAAGACGGTGGAAAATCCATCGAAATATATTGCAAAAATAAAATTTAATTTTTTGAATGGCGTTATTGATTTTAATAGAAACTTGCAATTATTTTTTTAAATTTCTCATTAAATATTATAATAATTTCCCTATTTGTTCTCAAAAGAACTAAGATGACAGAAATATATTAATCAAGAAAGAATGTCAAATAGCGAAAGTAGTTTGAATAATTGTTGTAATAACAAATCTGCTTGTGATATTTATTGGGTTCTTGATCAAAACACATTATCGTGAACACAAAAATTTATTTCTATAACAATTTGAATTTTTTAGACAAATATTTTTGAGGAACTTTTGCACTTTCTTTTTACACAACCATTATAAATAAAAATAGATATAAATAAAAATATGGTTAGTATATTTTTTTACAAATTAAAATTCTATATTTTTTTAATAAAAAATTATAGTGAATTAAAATTTTGTCACAAAGATTTTGTTGCAACTTTTATTAATTTTTCAATTTTATGTAACATTTAAATTTACCTGTTTCTCAATTAAATTTTCTAAAATAAAATTAAAATCGCATTTTTTTATTTAAGTCGATTTAATGGTTTTACAATTATTTTTTTAATTCCAATTACCTTTCCAAAATAAAATTATAATTAAATTTTCCAAAATAAAATTAAAATCGTATTTTTCAATTAAGTCGATTTAATTGTTTTACGATTATTATTTTTTTAATTCCAATTACCATTTCCTAAACAAAATTTCAATTACATTTTTAATTTACTTTGATTTAAAAGTTACCAAAAATAGTTTAGTATACTTTTATTTCGCAAATATAATATCAAACTTTAAATTACTTTTTATTTTATTTCAATTAAATATTTTCTTAAATTTGAAATTAACTTTTTTACTTTATAATAAATATTTACATAAATCTTTTAATAACCCGTAATAATACCGTAAAATTTATTTTATTTCTACCATAAATTAATTTTTTACATTAAATTTCTGAAAATCTTATTTCAACATATTTATAACAATATTTTACTGAATGTAATTGTTTATTTAATAATTTGATAAGATTCAAAAATTTTATATTTTATGAATGCTCCCAACAATATTAAAAAATCTTCGAAAAATCATACTGCTATTGTTAATAATAACATCAACCAAACATCGGTAAATTTATTTTTGTAATGATAATAAAAAATAACTAAAATTAATTTATACTTCCTTCGTGGATGCCAATTTTCAAAAATATAATTAATTAAAGTGTTAAATTAGTCTGGGATAAAATGGAATTTACGTTAGAAATTCTTTTTATGTTTTTTTTATTTTATATAATCGAAAAAAAGATAATTTAGTAAATGAATTTGCTTTACAAAGTCAAGATGAAATTAAAATACGTTTACTCTACATGATTTCGTTTCTTAAATAAACATTTTTTTTAAAAAAAAATCTAAATTAAATTAATTTTTGAAGTATTGAAAATTGTAACTTTTTATAGTTAACTTGTTGGCAATTGATTTTCATTAATTTAAAATATTATAAATATTTTATTTGTAATTTAATTTTTAATTTTTAAATGTCAATTAATAACTCTAAACTTATTCTTAGAAATATTATATTGATTATTAAAACTTTCTAAATGAATAAAGCTTTTGGTACTTGGAATAAGTATAAGTAATCAAACTTTTAAAAATAAAATTTAACTTTGTTCATTGAAATAAAAATTAATTGTTAAGAAAAATGTTAAAGACATAGAGATGCTAAAAAGATCGAGAATTGTATATATTAAAATGCGGAATTACAGTATATTACCGTGTATAATGCGACCCCTATAATTTTGACAAGGATATCCCGCAGAAACCTAGCGTCCACGTATAATGCGATTGTGAGGAGAATTATTATCAAAACTAATAAGTGTAACAACTGTAAAATAAGTTTTCTCATGACCTGTTGTTTTAACTGAAACGCTTTTGTCACCGACGGCATTAATAGTTCTGTTTCCCGGCATATCGAAATACATTGGTGTCTCATCCATATTCCCTATTTGCGATAACTCATATCCATGGCGTTTTCGCATAGTTATTACAAATTTACGGAATGAATCCATCTTTTCTTCTAATTGCTTTGGCAGCTTCTGCGAAATTTTTGTGCGCTGTCTCAGTGTCACGCCATTCTGATGAAGCAAGAAAAGTGCCTTCCTTTGAATTACAATTTTTTCAACTGAAGAGCACGAAAACGAAATGCATTCCTTGTTACAATGTGGGCCTCCCATCTCTTTCGAATGTTATTGAGCCTCTAGGCTCTTTAGAGGGTCCACCCAAACTAAAGAATCACTACCAGCCCCCCGATAGGCCTCCTACTGGGTCGGATAGTTTCGGTCTCCGAGATCTTTTCGGCTTCCCTGTGAGAAACGACCACCCATGGGTTGTATAGCCATGGTTCTGCATACCTTTGGCTGTATTCGTGGACTTTGTACAGCCGCGAAAGGGACATCTGAACTCCCCCCTTGCAGTTAGATCTGCAATCCTAAAAGTCAGATGTGTTTCTTCAGTACCAATCGCTTCTTCCACCGCCGTCGAGATAGTCGGGGGGTCCGTCACGGATTGAATCTGGTTGCCTGAAATGCTGAGGTTTTCTACGACTCTTTCTTCTGTGGTTGTACTGGTTTGCGCTGGTGTCATTGTAGGGTCTCCAATTTCTTCTGTCTCCTCCAATTTATGATCCCGGTAGAGGTGCCTGGTCAGCCACCCCTTCGTTTTGTACGACTTTTTGCATAGTGTACATGGGAATGGCAATTGCTGTCGTTG
>MQRK01219325.1:13701-29436 GCA_001938485.1 Girardia tigrina
ATCTTTTCGAGAGCCTTTCCCTTTGAAAAGAACCACCACTTTGGCCTCTCTCCAACTAGATGGGAATGCCTCTAATCCGTTCCATATGTTCCTAAAGCACTCCTCCAATAGGGTTAGTATTTTAACACCCCCCCACTTATAGATTTCAGGGATCAATCCATCAGATCCAGCGGCTGTCCCACTCTTCAACTGCTTCACTGCCTCTGTTATTTCTTCTCTCGTCGGAGGAGAATCCAAATCATCGAGATTTAGAGTGTCCTTGTTACAATGTAGCCTTCTTGTCTCTACATAACTACCAACTCATTCAACTAATGTTCTAATTCAGAAAATGAAGCTACATCTCCTCGCCTAAAAAGCTTTGTTTTCGGCATATTTTCCAAACTCTCTTTCTGTTTACGCCATGCACGCATTTTTGCTTTCAGCAATTACAAATTCCCTCATTGCAACACAGTAATTACGTTCTTCTGCTATCTTGACTACACGCAACTTGAATCCAACTTCATACGACATACGCTTTCTTTTCTGACTCATGTTTAAATTTAAAAGTAAAACTATTTTATTTTCCAAGTTTAATTTCCATAATTATAATGGTGGTTTGAGACGTTTGAAATAAGATAGCAGATAAACAAGGCGAAAATGGATTTTGGCGAAATGATTAAATTAAAGAGATCAAATTTGTTTAAATATGTGAAATTGTAATGAATTAATTTTTTTTTGAAATTATGATTTCTAAATGTGAATCATCGAAGATAGTGTTAATAAACATAAACAACAAGACTGTAAAATGTTTTTACTTTTGTTGTTGAGAAGTATAAATTTATTAAAAATTTTAAAATCGATGTTTTTGATCTTTAAAGTAAAATAAAATTGCTCTTACATGGTAATCTTTCCATGAACACTTTAATCTTTCATGACCAAGTCTGAGTTTTACATTCCTACCATCATATCAAAAAATTAATTTGAAAATAAAATATCATTTGCTTTTTATTGTAACAGGTTTTTACTATAAATTTCTAGTGGCCAATTTCTAAATGATAAAATCTTTCGAAAATATTGAAATAATTATCTTAATATAAATTTAAATCCCTTTAATTAATATTTAAAAAGAATTCAATTTGAAAATAAATATTTTACAACGTTGAATGAAATAGTTTTATTTATTTTTTAAAGAAAAATATTAAAAATATATTTCCAAAGCAATTATATTTGTAAATAGTTTTATTTGATCAGAGATGATCATTTATTAACATAGTTAATGTAAAACTATTTTATTTGAACTAAAAATAGTTTTCCCATTAGTTTTAAATGTTAAGTTAATATTTTTATAAAGCAATTTTAATTATATTTTATAATAATAATAATAATAAATGAGATGATTTTTCGCACTCTTAAAATTTTTTATTACTTAAAATAAGAAAATATCTAAAATGAAGAGTTTTTGAAAAGAATTGTTGGGTATTAAAAATCTTTAATATAATTATTTACTTTTTAAACACAAATCTTAAATCTTTAATGTTTAATCGTAAATCTTTATTCTTTAAACTTTAATCTTTAATCACTAATCTTTAAACTGACTCCAATTAATCAGAAAGGACTTCCAACATAAATATATGAATAATGAACACAAATTCTTTTATGAAACTTTATTTCAAATAACAAAAATTAACAAGTCAAAAATAATAATAATGATTCAATTCTTGATGACAAAATGCAAACAAATCAATATTTCGTGCAAGTTAACTGATTACAGTAAAAACTGTGAATCTCCAAAACGAACGAATGTTTAAATTTAAATTAAACCTTTTTCTCCCATACGGGATACTTTTGGTTTAAATAGAATAATATTTTAAGAAGAATAATAAATAACAAAAATAATTCTGAGTTTATTTGCTTCCTTTTGTTTTTTGATGAGAGAATTTTTTGGGCAAACTAAAACTAAATTTGTTGCTGTTTATATAGTAGTTTTCATCAGCCTTGAGAATTGATAAAGTAAAACAAAGACTAAAATATTATTAATTTTCAATTCCAAATTTTGTTAAACTATATATTATTTTGTTTGAAATTAATAATTTTATCAAAAGTGTTCATATGTATTTTTCGAAACCCTAACAGAATTATAATGAAAAATATCTCGAAATAATTTAAAAAGTAATTCTCAAAAATATAATTTAATGAAATTTTAATTGCTAAAAGTGTAAATAATTCGATAAATAATTAATTTTTAAAAAAGTTGATTTTTTTTTAAAAAGCTACGGAAAATTGTATAACTTTAAAATTAATTTAAAAAAAATTTTTCAAAAATAAATTAATAAAATTTTATTTGCTGAAAGTATAATGTTAAATACGGAAATAATTTTTTAAATATTAAAGCTATTTGAAAATTCTGTAACTTTAAAAAAATTTGATAAATAATTAATTTTTCAAACAGTTGATTTTTTTTAAAAATAAAGTTTTGCGTTTATTGAATTCTATTCTTGACAAAGAACCCAACATGGCGACCATAGCTAGCAGCTCGAAACAATTGATTTCAAGACTTCTACAGGAAAGGTACAGGTGACAAGACATCATAAGTTTTAAAGCGACTTGCTCAATGTATTTTAAAGTAGTTAAAATATCAGAAAATATCCAAGAGATATCGGTAATTGGTTTATTATCACATGAGCTTCAGCTGGTATTAAAGAAATTAAAGGATAGGAAGCTCGACTTCAAGAGGCTTTTCAGAAGAAAAGTAAGTTAATGGAAGACTTGGAAGAGGCGATAAACTTCTAAAGGTCAGAAAAGTCTTCTGAGGAGTATTTTACAAAGGCAAGGAAGCTTGAGGAAAAACTGAGAAAACATAGATGTCTTCTGATTCACGAGTCAAAAGACAGTGACGTTAAGAAAGAAATCAGATTCACAGAAGTGAAATAAATAACAGAGATGAAGGATATCATTACGAAAGTAGACGACATATAGAGAGGCGGTCAAAAACAGGAACGATAACAAAAATGGCCACAAGAAACATGACGAGGAAAGAAGATATTTTTGAAAGACGATCTCTTATGCAGCATAAAATCACATTTGTAACTGTAAAGAAATGGAACATCAAAGTATTGAATGTAAACGTCAGAGGAAAATCACGAACTATAAATGTGGAGAAGCTCATGTGCGACACGAATGTAGTATGGTAAGATGTGAACGGTGTCACAATTCAGGACATAGAGCTGATTTGGTTTACTTTTTTGTATAATTGAATCCATTCTCTACTCGTATTAAATGTTCTTAACCATTCCACAATATGGTATTTTATTGATTTTCTTATGTCTTACCATGTGTTCTTCGTTTTAACCTTTCTTAACTTTGTACTGTGATGTTGAAATCAATGATTATGGTTTGATTATTCTTGCAGAACATTTACGCTCAAACCAGCAAATATTATGGTAACATTGGGGAAACTAGGCAAGGGTTAATAATGAAAAAATGAAATAAGATATGATGAAATATAACCGGTGGTCAGAAAGAAAAAGAAAACAGGTAAAACACTGCGTTTCAAAGAATGAACCTTACTGTTGAAATTAGAAACATTGTGTACATAATTTTGTTTTTATTTTGGTTAATTTATAAATCTTTATAAAATTTAACGAACTATTTATCGAGTTTTTATTGAATTGAAAAATATTAATAAAAATTTATTTTATGATGTTGAGTGTAATCTTTTGTTGATCTATTTTATTTCTAAATGTCACTAGCTGATAACTCAGAATGAAGTTGATCTACATACTTATTAATATATGATCTTAGAAATTGTTCTATTGGATAATTATATTTTTTCTAATTATATTTAAATTATTTTTGTTTCAATATATAAATCATATTTTAAATCATATTTCTTTAGATTTTAGATTTATATAAAATTTTGGTTCTTAGAAGATCTATTTTAAGATATCGACCGATTTTTTTTAAAAAATCACAATACCTTTGGAAATTATCTATTAAAAATATTAATCGTAACTTTTTCAAAGTTTATCCTTTTTGTTTCCGTATCAATATCGAATGAAAAACTTTATTTTTTAAGTCATAAAATACAACCGCAAAATCAAGTCTTTTCCCAAAATATATTAAAACAAAATACATAAAAATGCGAGAATTAATAATGGAATATTTTTAACCATATTTAATTAAATAAATACATATTTGAATGATAATGAATTTTAATAATAAATATTAGTGATTAAATTTTTTCTAACAATTTTCTTGAAGAATTTTCTGATATGTTCCAGCACTCTTCTCGGCAAGTACAGCATTTTATTTTCTTATTGTAATAACTACACAGTAACACTCCTGATTATCAACCAAGATAATTTTTATTTTTTTTATCTCATGTAAATATATTTGTTTTTTTTGGTATGAGCCTGGCAATCATTTGTTTATGTAATTCATACTTTCCTTTCTTTTTGTGATAAAAAAAACATTCAGTCTTGTCTAACACGATACTTTCAAATTTTAAACGTCTTTTTCCTATGTATGCGTTCTGCTATGCGTTCAATCATTTACTGGCGAAATTCGTAGATTATTTTATTTTATCTTTTTGATTAGTTTATTTAGAAGAATAAGAAGATCATATTATTTAAAAGATAAAGAAGAAAGTCAAGAAAGAAAAGAAAGCCAAAAAAGAAAAAGAAGAAGCTTAATTATATAATTATATCATAAATGAAATAAATGAATAAAAAAACAATAAAAGAAATAATTAAAGTCATAGCTGAATAAATTCAAGCAGAACTGTCGAATAGTGATAACATCGTTTTTTCTTGGGATTATCAGACCAACCTACAAAATAACTTTTGGATTATTTAAATTAGTTTCTGGGACTTATCTCCTTTCGAAATCTGTATCTGTATTTCTTCTCAAATTTGGTGTAAGTAATTGTTGTACCAATTATATAGTTGTTTGTTAAAAGCTAACTTTTTTAATTGACATTTGTTTATTTTTATTATATTCACCTATAACTAAGCTCATTAAAAAAATATCTTTTTGATTAGCTTAGTTTTGTTAGTCATTTAATCAATTTTCTTTCTGTTAAAGTAACGTGAATATTGGTTGTCACTTGACTAATCAGAGTCGTTACTTTAACACTTAGGGATCAATTGAGATTGAATGGCAATGAATTGTCCTTTAAATAAATTACATATTTTTTATCTTTAAATTATAACACTTCCTGTTAATTTTTTAAATTTCTCCCGAGACAAATTTAAGGGACGAATATTTTCGGGGACTAAATCGTACGGGTTTGGTTCATTATACAATTTAAGCCATTGATGGAATAAAAAGTTATTAGAAAAAAATAATAGAATAGCTGCATATTCCTTCTGTTGTTTCAAAATCAAAAGCTTAAAATATCTACTTAAATAAGCGATCTATGAGAAACAAATATCTCTAAGTCTAATAGGCTTTTATGTGAATTTTAATTATGTTTTTGTTGATGATTGTTCTTCTGGTTTCAACGTTGGATATTTTTCTGATGTGTTCAAACAAATGCATCATATGTGTGAGTTCCACGATTGATTGATAGACAACTGGAATTTATCTTTCTGATGATGTTGATTCTCCCTGTTGGGCTTCTGGAAAATTATACGCTTTTTATCCTCCACTCTATCCATCTGAAGAGTCCCGTGTCATAGGGGTGAGTAAGCAAATCTTTGCAGAGATCAAGTTATTATTGTGCTTGAGTGGCTGTCAGTTCATGAAAAATTTTTCGACACCGTTTAATGACAAAGCCAAGCTGATGAAGATGACTTTGAATAGTATGTTGTTAAGGTCCAAGCTCAGCTGATAATCTCCTCGTACTGGTGCAGGGCTGTTACTTCGCAGCTTGACGTAGAGTATCATAATCACATATTTACTAGGCTGCAGCAGTTGCGTTGATGTATTTTTTCCAGAAATGTCGCAAAACATCTCAAATTTCGTATTTTCCGCTTTCCATAATCTGATAGGAATAAATAAACAAAACGTTTAATGAATAAGCTAACATTTTACGAGGAGATTTGCCATGAAATATCATAATAATTAATATAAAATTCAATAATGGCAAAATAGAATATTCATATAAAATAACTGTCACAATGTTAAAAAAAGAAAACACTTTGGAATCACTTTGGTATGTGAAGTGAACAACGAGAAAACATCATCCAAGTCACAATTTATTTCATTAAAATTTACTGCATGTTTCGTTTTTGACAGAACATTATGAGATGTATCGTCCATTTTCAATCTTTAAATGGGTTCAAAGTGCGCATCTCTTTTATATTTTTGTTGGTGGTGTACATAAAATACAAATACCTAGTGAGCCATTTTTGATAAGCAGAAGTGGCGATGTGGGATCAGAAATCTGATAATGAAAATTTCTGGGTTTGGTACAGACGATTCAATTAGTTTTGAATATTTAATTATTGTTCTCTCAATTGACCGTCCACCTAATGATGTTCTGTCTAGAATGAAATATGTAGTGAATTTTAATGAATTAAATTGTTAGTGACGTCTAAACCACTTTCATTATCAATAGTTTCGAAGTTCACAATTCAACACCAAAATGTTATTCATATCACAGCTCAAGATTTTCAAACATATATATATATGAGGTTGGGGAAAAAGAAATCCATTATTTGGCGTGAAATTCAAAACTTTATTTAACATGTTTCGGATTGTCCTCTTGGAGTCTAATATGCACCGTTTTATTGTATAATTAGTTTTCATTTTGAAGGTAATTTCATTATGCCTCTCTCGTAGATGTTTTGGTCCTTATTGGCGAAAAACTGTAGTAATCGATTTTCACAATCTTCTATTGATTCCAATTTCTTATCACTCAGGAAATTTTGCAGTGCGAGAAAAAGGTGGTAATCGCTTGGTGCCAGGTCGGACTATATGGTGGATGCATCAAAACTTTCCAAACAAGCTCCCTGAGTTTCTGGCGAGTCACTACAGACGTATGTTGTCTGGCATTGTCGTGATGGAACATAAAACCTCTTCTGTTGGTCAATTCTGGTCGTTTCTCATCAATTGCTATCTTCAAATGGTCCAGTTGTTGACAGTTCAGATCTGAATTTAGTGTTTGACCATACGGAAGCAACTCATAATAAATTATTCCTTTCCAGTCCCACCAAGTACACAGTAGAACCTTCTTGGCCCTTAGTTCTGGTTTGGCAACCGTTTGAGGTGCTTCACCGTGCTTTGACCACGATCATGTTTGTACAATATTGTCTTATGTGACCCATTTCTCATCCCAAGTAACCATCCGTTTAAGAAATTGGTTGATTTCATTTCGTTTAGCCAAGGCTTTGCAGATGGAAATTCGATCCACCATGTTTTTTGGTGTTAATTGGTGTGGAACCCAAACACCAAATTTCTTTTTGAATCCTGCTTTGCCCAAATTGTTTAAAACCGTTTTGTGGTCGATCTTTCGTGTTTAGCCATACGATTCAATTAGCTTAGAATGTTTAATTATTTTTCTCTCAATTGACCATCTACATAATGATGTTCTGTCTAGAATGAAACATATAGTGTATTAAGAATATTTAAACAAGTCTCGTTTAAATCTTTATTGCAATTACATTTAGAGTCATTAAGACTCACAGAAGGTCTTTCATCGTTTGCCATCGTTCTAATTGGTTTTCTTATTTCTGTTTTTAATCATCGGTGTTTTTGGATCGGTGTATTTGATATTTTATCTTTTAATGTCTGAAATGCATCGTCACATTTCTTTGTCCATGTCAATTTTTTATCTTTATTTTTTCCACATAGCCCTTCCAGTATTTTGAATATTTTGCATAATCCTTCAAAAAATTTCTATAATAGTTCATTAGCCCCAAGAAACTTTTTAAATGTTTAAAGCATGAAGGATTTTGAAATTTGTCGATTGCTTCAATTTTCGTTTAATCCGTCTTTATACCATCTTTGCTCACGATATATCGTAAAAATTTTGTCTTTTCTACCATGAATTGACACTTTTCAGGGTTTATCCGAAGGCCCGATTCTTTAATCTTTTCAAATATGTGTTCGACTCGTCTGAAATGTTCTTCTTTGTCTTTTGCGATGATTAGAATATCGTCCAGGTACACAATTGCTTCTTTCCAGTTGAATTCTCCTAACACTCTGTCTTTAGTTCTTGAAATGTTGCTGGGGCATCTGCAATTCCGAATGGCATTCTTTTAAAACAATATTGGCCGTTTTTTGTCAAAAATTTTCCATCTGGGTGGGAGAATCACCATTCTAAATTCAACATACTTAAATCAACATACAGCATCCATCCATTTACACATTCAAATAATTTAAAATATTCCTCACATAGTGAATTTTAATAAAAGCTCCTGTGTGATGCTACGACTACTAACATGCCGATCAACTTCGATCATTGTCGAGATTTTATTAACATTTTCAACGATAGGCCTACCTGTGCAAGGTGCATCTTTAACATCAAAAATGCCTCCATCAAATTACACCAAAATTGCGTGTAATTAGCTGTTGCAGTATTGGCGCCATAAACACCATTCACAATAACAGCTGCCTGGCTTGCATTTTCGCCTTTATCGAATAAAAACTGTAAAATGTACCGAATTTTTTCTTTGTTGACTTCTATTTTTAACACCCTGTAACTCAGAACTGAATAAAAAAAGTAAATTTTTTGTGAAATTACCGTGAAATGTTACCTTGACAAAGAACGTAAGTTTGAAATTGTTTGATTGATTATTAATGAATTATCTTAATGGATTAAAATAATGGATTACTTTTTCCTAACCTAATATATATATATATATATATATATATGTACAATGCCAAAAAATTTAATATAATTTGAAATTTCATAATAATCCAAGAAAAATGAAATATTGCTTTTATATTTGGCGTATTATTAAATATAATCTTTCTTCACGTTTTAATAAAAAAATTCAAACAATTCATGAATTTTTCTTTGGAAAATTAATAAAATGTTTATTTTTCTTTTTGAAATTAAAATAATTAAATTTTAAAATATTTCGTTGAAAAAAATTGATAATAATCACTTAATATTCTTTCTTTTGCAAATTAACAAAATCATTATTTTTCCTATGAAATAAGTTATTTAAATAAAAGAAAAACTAACATTTTTTAAATAATATTTTATGTAATTTCATTTAAGTTTCATTTTAAGAATTAATTTATATGAAGATTATGTTTAATATTTAAATAAATATTTGTAATAATTAAAATTACTTTTTAGTCATTTCTGTTAAGAATATTGAGACTTTTTTCATTAGCATTTTCATTATTATCACAATTAGGGTCATTACAACTCTCGGAAGAGCGTCCACAGTTCCACATCGCTGTAATTGGCCTTATTTAACCATTGGTTGGGTGGGCATACCAGGGTAAAGCCACTGACTCTTCTTGTTGGGATTATGGAAAAATATCCACTTTTTATCCCGTCTAATTGGTTTTTTAATTTCTATTTTTAATCATGATTATTCGAACATTTTTTTAAAATTCTAATTAAAATATTTAATTTCTAAAAATATTAATTAAAAATAATAATTTTAAGCATTTCCTTATAAAAACTCAGATTAATAAAATACTTCATAAAATTGTTAAAAATAAATTTAATTTAAATCTAATTAAAAGCTTTTCCTTTTGCTTTTAAAAAATATTAAACTTAATTTTAATTTATAAAAATTAAAAACTTATCAAATTATTATTTTAATTATGTCGAATAGTCAATCATTGTAAATATAAAATAAATACCGATTTCAACAATACCGTTTTAAACAACATCAATACATTCACACATTCAAAAAATTTTCAATTTTCCTCACAATTTCCCTATTTTATTTTTATAAAAATATTTTTAAAAAAAGCTCATACGATTGTAGTTATATACTTCGACAGAACCATGTTTTATTTGACGTTCTATAACAGTAAGATCTAGCATGATAACCTTTGCTTCTAGCAATGTCTTGAATGTGAGAATTGCATTCATGCAAGTTGGTACAAGAAGATAACTTTTTATATTTCTCCTTGTGGTGCTCTGGTCAAACGACCGAAATGAAAAAAAACATTAAAAAAAACCTTATTAAAATTAGGTTCAATGTTTTAATAAACAGTTGTGTAACGCTCCAAATTAAACGATGGAGAGCGACACACATCAATGAACCGCCATGAGTCGGTCGCAGGACCGACATCCAATGACATATCGGCCGGTGTTCACTGGACGCGATCGGTACACAGCTGCCGTCGAACCGACTCACCGATCTTTCCAGGCACCGAGTCTCGCATAATTAAGAGATGCTGGTCGCCGCTTTTTGGTCCGGCAGCTTGGACCTCATTGGTGTCAAAAGTGAATTCCAGCAACCGAACTGGTGCAAGCAAGTATGATTGTTTGTTAGAACGCAGACACTACATCACTTACACACCAATCACTTACCACCCACATTCGATAAAAACTGTCCGCACTCACAACAATCACTGCACGCACTCTCACATAGTAATGCACAACAACACTTACACTTACATTGTATTTCATAATGTTGCAGACATGTCTAGAACGTCAAAATCTCACACCGCACCGCGCCAACCTCACAGCACCATCACGATATAAACAAAAGTTGACGTAGCAACAAATACCAGTGTCACTACTTACACTAATGTGAGTGATCTCATCAGCGCCATGTTTCCCTCTACCTCATTAAACCACTTCGATACAACATCACAACTGACATTACTCTCGTCTTTCATATTCCTCTCTTGGTTCGGGTGAATTCCTTAAATACTGATGACTTTTCCGACAACACCGAGCCCTAGCAACCATCAACACACATGGCTGTACACGTGATGACACTGCCGACCACCTCATTGTTTTAGATGACGACGGATCACCCTGAACCGGGATTGATTGAATTCCGCCTGCAGACGGTAAAAAGGAAACATACGCGGTTCCAACATCTCACGACCGCACTACCGGTCGACCAACTGCGTGCCATAAATAAAGAACTGCTGGTGATTATGACTCATCCCCAGCCATACGACCAACTGTGCCAGAAGCTGTTGATGGCACACTCTCCATCGTTCGAAGATTCATTCGAACAATTCTTCCGAGTACAACCAAATAAATATTCGAATCGTCATTATTGTGAAACGAATGATATTGAGATCTTTTGATAATTTCGACATTGTCAAATTATAGAACAAATAAAAGGACTTATTTTTGTTTAATACATTTTATTTAAAAATTTGTGCGATGATTTCGCTTTTTAACATTTCAGTATAACAACACACCATGCAGTAGATAAACTGTAAAAGCAGGTTGATAACAAATTTTATTATTTTATTAATTAATTTATTTTAAACTTAAATTATTAAAAAATTGAGATTACTTAAAAAAATAATTTATTATAACCTTAACTGCGTCTCAAGTTCGGTCAACCATTTCAAATTTCAGCACCAATGTTATTATTGATCTTCTTTATAATAACTTAATTTTCGACAATTTTGTTTTTATTAAATTAAAAATCTTGATTTTGTTAAAAAAATCTTTCTTTCTGGTTTAATTGAAAATTTATTTCTCATCACCTTTAAATTAAATTTCATATATATTTTTATTTAGAGCAAAAAATAAAATTTGCATTACGAAAATAAAACACTTTCCGATGTCTAAAATATAAAAATTGAATCCCGACATGATACCAAAAGGATCATAATAATAAAGAAAGACAAATGATAAATACATAAATAAAGTATATACTATCTGATGTTAAAGGATGAGAAAAAAGAGAAAACCAATAAAACTTTCTTATTATAATTTTAACTAGTAGATCAAAAAATTAAATTTTTTATATCCATTCTTTATGAAAACAGAACTTTACTTTGCCCACTCCATATTTAAAAAATTTTAATTAAAAAAACACATTAAAAATTAATTGATGATGGCTGGAGGATGGATTCGGCGCAGGTGCGGGGCTCCGGTGTTGGGAATGTAGAGACACTAGGACGAGAAAGAGAAACACGAAAGAAGCTTACATTCTTTGATTCTCTCGGTGATCGTCTGGCACAACACGGTCTCTGCTGTACTCACACGTCCAACACACAATCGATAACAACCAGCACCGCGTTGGTCCCTCTTAACGCTGCTATTACTTCACCACTTAAACCGGGGAATCGATTAGATTGATTAAGTATCTTTTCTCGTTGGTTTTACCGCCATCACTTAGAGCGACCTGTTGAACGGTTTTGACGCTCGTGAGATTTTCTTTAGTCATTTTATTGTAGCTTTGATCGCTCAATTTACACCATTTGATCTGCGCCAAACATTCATTCAACACTCTTTCGATATTATTTACAAATTTGAGATACGTTTCAATTTTTCTGAGATTCCCGTGACACTGGCGAGTCCAATGACTCAAGATGGTTCTCATTCGGTGGTAGTATTCCTTGATATAAGATTCGATTCTCACGTTTATTCCCATAGATTTAACGATAGAATCCATAAAATAAAATAAATCGATTTGTCTGAGACTCCCGTGAGACTGGCGAATCAAATGACTCCAAAAGGTTTTGATTTTGTCGTATTTGTCTGAGCATGAGAAGAATTTTGATATAGAAATATGGCAAATACGGGGGCAGTGGAACTCGATTCCTCCAGCTAAAGCATTTTTCTGTGCTAGTGGCAGTCGAATTATTTTTTAAATGACTCCAAAGAACGAAAAGAAGCTTCAACGTGTGACATTGTCATAATGAAATTTGACGTAATTTGAGACTAAATAAATCCAAAATCGATCAATTATTTTATTAAAATATTATTTACTAACAAATTGTTTATATAATTTCAAATATTCTATTTCTAAATAATAGAAATAATGAATTAAGATTTTCATTATTTAATTCAATTATTTCATCGGAATTAAATTCAATATTGTAATTAGTTTTGAATTGTTTACTTTTGATAAATTTCATGAAGCATTTATCAAAGTATTCAATAAATAGCATTTTAAAATTTTTTTTGTTATTTTTGCTTTTGAAGAATATTTTCAATAATTCGTCAAATTTGATTAAAGAGTCATTTTTATTATCATTTTTTAAATTATCATTAAGAAAATTATTAAATATTGACAAATAATATTTTCATTATCAATAAATTTATTTAAATTTTTTATAAACGATAGATAATTTAAAAACTGAAAAAATAGATCATGAAAATTTTTATTTATGAGATTATTTATGTTATTATTATTTAAAATAGTTAAATTCTTACGAAATCCTTCGTAAGAATCACTCAAACCGTCTATTTCCTTTGTTCCATTATCCGGTCAGTCGGTTAGTCGGTCGAATATCGGTCGATTTCTCCGGTTTCCCTTGACCATGTCCACAAATCGGGGCACCAGTATGACCGCATGCGTTTGGACTTTCTGAAAAGTCTTCAATTCGGCATGGGTTCATTGCGACTCGTTCTCCGTTGCTTAATTTGTCAAAATTTATGGATTTTATAGTTATATCCAGAAACTCTTCGGCCACCACATTTAATAATTCGATATTTTTATTATTAAAGTGGTTAACCGGCATTTCATTAATTATTTCGACCATTTCTTTAGTGAAAGGCGAAAAGACCTTGAGTGAAAGGCCTTCAAAAATAGGTTTTGAATTTTTTTCCATTTTTTTTGAAGTAAAAATCCATCAAAAAGGGGTTTCTAAATTCAATGAATACACACACACATATATATATCCCTGTATAGAAAGTCAGTTAATAAAAATAATGGAAAAATAACAATTTCAATTATTACAGATTTTTAAGTTGCATTTATCTATTATTATTATAGATAAAACGAAATTGTTTTTATTATACTCTAAAACTTCCACTAATAGCCCCGGGAGAATGTTCTATTTTTTAATTAGAAAAACAAGAGCATATAAATTATAAGAAATTTTTAAAAAACAAAAAATTTATTAAAAAAATCAAATTTATTCATCAATTTCTGAATAACTAGATTATGAATTGTCCTCAACAACAATAACTTGATGATAAATATAAATGCGATATTTTGAGTTTATGAAATTTCATATATGGAAATTCATATATGGAAGATTCATATACGTAAATTCATTCTCAAGAAATATCAAATATAGAAATATCACATACGACATTTCATACATGGAAAAATATGATATATGAAAAATCATATATGAAATCATATATTTCATATTTATCTTCAATGTAAATCTTTTATAAGCCTTAACGCTATTTAAGCGTTAAGGTACCTGGTTATGTCAAAGTCTAGACTAATGCACAAACATAACTCAACAACACATAACCAGAATGCATGCTTAGCGGATTGATGCTTTCCCAGCCAGTACGTTAATTAGGCTTGCAGTTAATTACACTGAATCAGCAGTTAACTGCAAATAAATGCCAATATAACTAACTATATTTTCATGAAATTTCATAATTTTTATTGTATTTAAACGTTTATGCTTGAATTATCAACCAACTATCTTTTTATATTTTTATATTATTTAATTATTTTTTTGTCAAATTTGCTATCAAGCCACTTACTTTTGTTAAAAGCAACCAATGCGAAGATCATCTTATTGATGAAGGATTCAGGTATATTTTGCAAAAGCCTGAGAAATTTTTAATATTTTTTGTGCGGAGGCCCAAAAGTTTAAGTAAAAAGATTGAATTCACACAAAAGAAAGTGAAGTTGTGTTCTATAATGAAAATCATAATCATAAGCCAAGAAGATACACAGCTAAATAAAGACAGCAGTGACTTCCTCAACAGAAACAACCCAAATTGTGATTGCGCAAGGCACCTGCCAGATTACTCAAAATGTCGCCGCCTGTCTTCCACCAATAACCATCTATGAAACGTTGCTTGCAACTTACACGTCAAGCTTCTAAGTATCCATACCCGGTTCCAATGTCCTTACAGACCATTACTTTACCAGATGAATTCAAAAAAAATGAAAAAGAGAGGAGTTTTTACTTTTTCATTCTGGATGCGAAAAGTGCATTTTTATCTTTGGAACCAAACTGAATTTAAAAATGATGGAGACTACTCAGTATTGTTACGAGGATGGTACATTTAAAGTTGCCCCAACGTTGTTTGTACAGTTATACACTATATATGCCGTTAAAAATAATGAAGTGCTGCCTTTCATTTATGCTCTTCTCTCTGATAAAACCAAGTGTACATATCAAAGAATGTTTGTTGCCTTGAAAACCTTAAATCCGAATCTTGAGCCAATTTGCGTTATGACGGACTTTGAGACTGGTGCTCGAAATGCAATAAAAATTGATTTCCGGAAACAGAGTTAGTCGGCTGTCTCTTCCACATTGGGCAGTCCCTTTGGAGAAAAATTCAAACTTTCCCTATGATTTAATACAATTATGAAGAAGACCAATGAGCATGAAGAAACAATTAGCATTCAAAATTTATTTAAGACTGACTTATCATTTTTATTAAAATTAATTTATAATAGTCGAGTGATAGGGTAAAAAAATAATATTTACATCAAATAAATTGAAATAAATTTAAATTTATAAATTATTTTAAAATGGGCAAAGAAATTATTAAAATTGAAGGTGGTCGAAGTCTAATTTCTATTCTTCTTCAATTTTGTACAATTATTAGTACTAATAACATTTATAATATGTAAAATTCATTTATTTTAAATTTAATTAGAAATTACTCAAGTGTATAATTTATATATATATATATATATATATATATATATATATATA